>CM072709.1:8394093-8483029 GCA_036884735.1 Huso huso | reverse complement strand
TAAAGGAGCGCTGATCATCTTTAAAACCATTCTCTCACCTCTTATTAGCTTTATTAACAGGATCACGGCCCCTCCCTTTAAAGGAGCGTGACCATCTTTAAAATCCATTCTCTCCTTTTAAAGGGGAGCCTGACCATCTTCATTCTCTCTCACCTTTATTAGCATGATCACTGACCCCTCCCTTTAAAGACACTGACCATCTTAAAATCCATTCTCTCACCTCTTATTGGCTTTATTAACATGATCACTGGCCCCTCCGCTGACCATCTTCAAAACCCATTCTCATTAGCTCTTAAGCTTTATTAACATGATCCATCTTTAACGGAGCACTGACCATCTTTAAAACCCATTCTCTCATCTCTTATTATTTTATTAACATGATCACCGCCCTCCATTTAAACATGACCATCTTAAAATCCATTCTCTCATCTCTTATTAGCTTTATTAACATGATCACCCGCCCTCCCTTTAAAGGGGGCTGACCATCTTTAAAATCCATTCTCTCACCTCTTATTAGCTTTATTAACATGATCACTGGCCCCTCCTTTTAAAACAATAATTCTTAGAAATATCGCCAGCACATCCATTTATTGTGTTGCTAATAAGAGGTAAGAGAATAGATTTTAAAGATGATTACATCTCCTTTTAGATTCATTTTTTTAAATGCAACATTTTTCCATGTTTGGTGTTTCAATTCTGGTCTTTTTGAATGTAATAGTGAAAGTGGAATTGCGTGCTTTTATTATTGTGCGTGCTGTGTGTGTGTGTGTGTGTGTGCGTGCTGTGTGTGCGTGCTGTGTGTGTGTGTGTGTGCGATGCGATGCGTGCGTGCGTGTGTGTGTGTGGACAGTTTACTGCTGTAAAGAAGTTTGTGGAATTGAAATTAAAATGTAATTATGCTGATTTTTTGTTTTTGTCGTTGTACTGTTTTGAGAATGTACTTGTGGAACATTTTGATATTAAAAAATTTTGAATGAAAAAAAATAAAAGTGAATGCTTTTTTTGTATTTATTTATTTATTTTCGGTTAGCTTCTCTTTCTGATAATAATCTAACAATTTATTCAGGAAGTTCATCCAGAACTTCAAAACACTCAATCAGAAACTCTAGTGCCTTCATCAGTGTTATTAAACTAAACTGAGTCAAGCAGACCAGCGTTTGGGCTCTAGTGCCTTCATCAGCGTTATTGAAACTAAACTGAGTCAAGCAGACCAGCGTTTGGGCTCTAGTGCCTTCATCAGCGTTACTGAAACTAAACTGAGTCATGCAGACCAGCGTTTGGGCTCTAGTGCCTTCATCAGCGTTACTGAAACTAAACTGAGTCAAGCAGACCAGCGTTTGGGCTCTAGTGCCTTCATCAGCGTTACTGAAACTAAACTGAGTCAAGCAGACCAGCGTTTGGGGCTCTAGTGCCTTCATCAGCATTATTGAAACTAAACTGAGTCAAGCAGACCAGCGTTTGGGCTCCAGTGCCTTCATCAGCGTTACTGAAACTAAACTGAGTCAAGCAGACCAGCGTTTGGGCTCTAGTGCCAGTGATCATGTTAATAAAGCTAATAAGAGGTGAGAGAATGGATTTTAAAGATGGTCAGCGCTCCTTTAAAGGGAGGGGCCAGTGATCATGTTAATAAAGCTAGTAAGAGGTGAGAGAATGGATTTTAAAGATGGTCAGCGCTCCTTTAAAGGGAGGGCCAGTGATCATGTTAATAAAGCTAATAAGAGGTGAGAGAATGGATTTTAAAGATGGTCAGCGCCCTTTAAAGGGAGGGGCCAGTGATCATGTTAATAAAAGCTAATAAGAGGTGAGAGAATGGATTTTAAAGATGGTCAGCGCTCCTTTAAAGGGAGGGCCAGTGATCATGTTAATAAAGCTAATAAGAGGTGAGAGAGAATGGATTTTAAAGACGGTCAGCGCTCCTTTAAAGAGAGGGCCAGTGATCATGTTAATAAAGCTAATAAGAGGTGAGAGAATGGATTTTAAAACGGTCAGCGCTCCTTTAAAGGGAGGGGCCAGTGATCATGTTAATAAAGCTAATAAGAGGTGAGAGAATGGATTTTAAAGATGGTCAGCGCTCCTTTAAAGAGAGGGCCAGTGATCATGTTAATAAAGCTAATAAGAGGGAGAGAATGGATTTTAAAGATGGTCAGCGCTCCTTTAAAGGGAGGGGCGGTGATCATGTTAATAAAACTAATAAGAGGTGAGAGAATGGATTTTAAAGATGGTCAGCTCCTTTAAAGGGAGGGGCGGTGATCATGTTAATAAAAAGCTAATAAGAGGTGAGAGAATGGATTTTTAAAGATGGTCAGCGCTCCTTTAAAGGGAGGGGCGGTGATCATGTTAATAAAAAGCTAATCAGAGGTGAGAGAATGGATTTTAAAGATGGTCAGCGCTCCTTTAAAGGGAGGGGCGGTAATCATGTTAATAAAGCTAATAAAAGGTGAGAGAATGGATTTTAAAGATGGTCAGCGCTCCTTTAAAGGGAGGGGCCAGTGATCATGTTAATAAAGCTAATAAGAGGTGAGAGAATGGATTTTAAAGATGGTCAGCGCTCCTTTAAAGGGAGGGGCCGGTGATCATGTTAATAAAGCTAATAAGAGGTGAGAGAATGGATTTTAAAGACGGTCAGCGCTCCTTTAAAGGGAGGGGCCAGTGATACTGTTAATAAAGCTAATAAGAGGCGAGAGAATGGATTTTAAAGACGGTCAGCGCTCCTTTACAAAGAGGGGCCAGTGATCCTGTTAATAAAGCTAATAAGAGGTGAGAGAATGGATTTTAAAGATGGTCAGCGCTCCTTTAAAGGGAGGGGCCGGTGATCCTGTTAATAAAGCTAATAAGAGGCGAGAGAATGGATTTTAAAGATGGTCAGCGCTCCTTTAAAGGGAGGGGCCGGTAATCATGTTAATAAAGCTAATAAAAGGTGAGAGAATGGATTTTAAAGATGGTCAGCGCTCCTTTAAAGGGAGGGGCCAGTGATCATGTTAATAAAGCTAATAAGAGGTGAGAGAATGGATTTTAAAGATGGTCAGCGCTCCTTTAAAGGGAGGGGCTGGTGATCATGTTAATAAAGCTAATAAGAGGTGAGAGAATGGATTTTAAAGACGGTCAGCGCTCCTTTAAAGGGAGGGGCCAGTGATCCTGTTAATAAAGCTAATAAGAGGTGAGAGAATGGATTTTTAAAGATGGTCAGCTCCCTTTAAAGGGGAGGGCGGTGATCATGTTAATAAAGCTAATAAGAGGTGAGAGAATGGATTTTAAAGATGGTCAGCGCTCCTTTAAAGGAGGGGCCAGTGATCATGTTAATAAAGCTAATAAGAGGTGAGAGAATGGATTTTAAAGATGGTCAGCGCTCCTTTAAAGGGAGGGGCGGTGATCATGTTAATAAAGCTAATAAGAGGTGAGAATGGATTTTTAAAGATGGTCAGCGCTCCTTTAAAGGGAGGGCCAGTGATCATGTTAATAAAGCTAATAAGAGGTGAGAGAATGGATTTTAAAGATGGTCAGCGCTCCTTTAAAGGGAGGGGTCCGTGATCATGTTAATAAAGCTAATAAGAGGTGAGAGAATGGATTTTAAAGATGGTCAGCGCTCCTTTAAAGGGAGGGGCGGTGATCATGTTAATAAAACTAATAAGAGGTGAGAGAATGGATTTTAAAGATGGTCAGCTCCTTTAAAGGGAGGGGCCGGTGATCATGTTAATAAAACTAATAAGAGGTGAGAGAATGGATTTAAAGATGGTCAGCGCTCCTTTAAAGGGAGGGGCCAGTGATCATGTTAATAAAGCTAATAAGAGGTGAGAGAATGGATTTTAAAGATGGTCAGCGCTCCTTTAAAGGGAGGGGTCCGTGATCATGTTAATAAAGCTAATAAGAGGGTGAGAATGGATTTTAAAGATGGTCAGCGCTCCTTTAAAGGGAGGGGCGGTGATCATGTTAATAAAAAGCTAATAAGAGGTGAGAGAATGGATTTTAAAGATGGTCAGCGCTCCTTTAAAGGGAGGGGCGGTGATCATGTTAATAAAAAGCTAATAAGAGGTGAGAGAATGGATTTTAAAGATGGTCAGCGCTCCTTTAAAGGGAGGGGCCAGTGATCATGTTAATAAAGCTAATAAAGAGGTTAGAGAATGGATTTTAAAGATGGTCAGCGCTCATACTAAATCACTGTAAATATGTGTAATAGAAGCATATGATCAGTAGATGGCGATACATTCGAAGGAATATTTAGAGAGGCCTGTCTTAGTGGTAGGAGTAGTGGAGGGTCTGTCTGTCTGTCTGTCTATCTGTCTGTCTTTTAAAGTGCACAGTCACAGGAAACAGACATCAAGAAGGATAACATTTTTAGTCTAAAGCAGAATACTAATGTAGGCTTTAATATGAAACAAACGAAAGTGATTTTATTAATAGTTCTCGAATTGACTGTTTGACATACAAATAATTTACAAAATATATATATATATATATATATATATACGTACATTTAAACAAGAAAAAGGAAAAAAGTGCCTTAAAGATATACAAAATGAAAATAAAACAAGTTGGAAATTTAAAAAACAAATAAATAAATAAATACATTATTTTTCTAGTAGGTTCGTAATACGCTTCTAAAATGCCCACTGAGTTAGGCAAGAATAATATATATTCACTGATGTGTGCAAAATTTGATACATTTGGGCATTCTGACCTGTCAATCATTTTTCAATGGTGATTAGCATTATTACTGTAAGGATGGGAATCAGACTCCCGCTGCACAGCAGTGTGATCCAGTCCTGGTTTTTCTAGGAGTTTAATAATCAGACACACCTGAGCTTGTTACCTAGACACACTGGGGCTGATTAATGATGGATTAAGACTCCTGTTGCGTGGACGCTTCACCCATTCAGTGTTCAGTATCCGGATCCCCCCTGGTTTGGCAGTAACATGGTTCCCTTGGTCAGTTAGTCACCTGGCTGCCCACTGGTCACTTTGTGAGTGTCCTGGCTCAATCCGCGATAGTCAGCAGGTATGACACCAGCGCCATCAGCAGTGGGACCAGCATGAGCAGCCCAACAAACACCAAGATGGACAGGATACTATACCGCCGGGCCTTCGAGGCAAAGAGGTCAGCCTGCTCCGGGTCATAAGAGCGTCTTTCACTGGCCTGAGAGAGAGAGGAGGGGAAGGGGAGGAGGGGAGGGGAGGAGGGGGAGGAGATGAGGCGAGAGGAGGAGGGAGGGGGGAGGAGGAGAGGAGAGGGGGGGGGGGGGGAGAGAGAGGGGAGAGAGAGAGGGGAGGGTTAATCTAGACACAAACACACACACACACACACACATACACACACACACAGACACACACACAGACACACACACACAGACAGACACACACACACAGACACACACACACAGACACACACAGACACACACACACACACACAGACACAAACACACGCACACACACACACCTTGACTGAGCTGATCACAGCTAGGACCCCGATGCAGGAGATACCACAGATCACACTGGCGATGGAGAGGGTCCGGTACTCCTTGTGCGGGGGGCGTGGCCTCGCCACTGACCCCTCCACTGAACCCGGCGTCATCGCCAGGGGTGTGGCTTCACTCCCATTGCAGACCTGTCCGTTTGTGAGCTCCATTCACAGCACTGCCCCCTTCTGGAGAAAACTGGGAACTGCGACAAATAGAGAAATGAGGTTTTAATTTTATTGCTGGTCCCAGTGGTTAGAGAAAAGGGGTCTTGATACCAGGAGGTTCAAATCCCGGCTCAGCCACTGACTCCCTGTGTGTGCGTGTGTGTGTGTGTGTGTGCGTGCGTGTGACCCTGAGCAAGTTACTTCACCTCCTAGTACTCCGTCCTTCGGATGAGGCGTAAATTAATTATTATTATTATTATTATTATTATTATTATTATTATTGTGTGTTAATATTAATAATAATAATAATAATAATAATAATAATACAATTCAAAGCGATTCTATGCAAACCAATGCAAAATTGACTTTGTGACATATTTAAAACATACTGTCCGCCCGTTGCAATTGAATCGTTGGACTTCAACACAACTTACAAAAACACTGCAAATCTCAATGCAGTGCCTTGTAATTCAAATCAAAGCACTGCAATGCTCAACCAGAATTCAATGCAAAGTCAGATGAGCGCCTTGCAAACGAATGCAATTCAATTGTGCTCAGCGCAGTTCCACTCAGTCCAATTCAGTTCAGCTCAGTATAGTTCAATGCAACACAGTTCAATGCTATACAATGGATTTCAATGGATTTCAGTGTATTTCAGTGTATTTCAATGGATTTAAATGGGTTTCAATGCAGTGGTTCAGCTCTCCATGCTATACAATGGATATCAATGGGTTTCAGTGTATTTCAATGGATTTCAATGGGTTTCAATGCAGTGATTCAGCTCTCCATGCTATACAATGGATTTCAATGGGTGTCAATGGATTTCAGTGTATTTCAATGGATTTCAATGGGTGTCAATGGATTTCAGTGTATTTCAGTGTATTTCAATGGATTTCAATGCAGTGGTTCAGTTCTCCATGCTATACAATGGGTGTCAATGGATTTCAATGGATTTCAGTGTATTTCAATGGGTTTCAGTGTATTTCAATGGATGTCAATGGATTTCAGTGTATTTCAATGGATTTCAATGGATTTCAATGGATTTCAATGCAGTGGTTCAGTTCTCCATGCTATACAATGGATTTCAATGGATTTCAATGGATTTCAGTGTATTTCAATGGGTTTCAGTGTATTTCAATGGATGTCAATGGATTTCAGTGTATTTCAATGGATTTCAATGGATTTCAATGGATTTCAATGCAGTGGTTCAGTTCTCCATGCTATACAATGGATTTCAATGGATTTCAATGGATTTCAGTGTATTTCAATGGATTTCAGTGTATTTCAATGGATTTCAATGGATTTCAATGGATTTCAATGCAGTGGTTCAGCTCTCCATGCTATACAATGGATTTCAGTGTATTTCAATGGATTTCAGTGTATTTCAATGGGTTTCAATGGGTTTCAATGGGTGTCAATGGATTTCAGTGTATTTCAGTGTATTTCAATGGGTTTCAGTGTATTTCAATGGGTTTCAATGGATTTCAATGCAGTGGTTCAGTTCTCCATGCTATACAATGGATTTCAATGGATTTCAGTGTATTTCAATGGGTTTCAGTGTATTTCAATGGATTTCAATGGATTTCAGTGTATTTCAATGGGTTTCAGTGTATTTCAATGGATGTCAATGGATTTCAGTGTATTTCAATGGATTTCAATGGATTTCAATGCAGTGGTTCAGTTCTCCATGCTATACAATGGATTTCAGTGTATTTCAATGGGTTTCAATGGGTTTCAGTGTATTTCAATGGGTTTCAGTGTATTTCAATGGGTTTCAGTGTATTTCAGTGTATTTCAATGGGTGTCAATGGATTTCAATGCAGTGGTTCAGTTCTCCATGCTATACAATGGATTTCAGTGTATTTCAATGGGTTTCAATGGGTGTCAATGGGTTTCAGTGTATTTCAGTGTATTTCAATGGGTTTCAGTGTATTTCAATGGATTTCAATGGATTTCAATGCAGTGGTTCAGCTCTCCATGCTATACAATGGATTTCAATGTATTTCAATGGATTTCAGTGTATTTCAATGGATGTCAATGGGTTTCAGTGTATTTCTGTGTATTTCAGTGTATTTCAATGGATGTCAATGGATTTCAGTGTATTTCAATGGATTTCAATGGATTTCAATGCAGTGGTTCAGTTCTCCATGCTATACAATGGATTTCAGTGTATTTCAATGGGTTTCAATGGGTGTCAATGGGTTTCAGTGTATTTCAGTGTATTTCAATGGGTTTCAGTGTATTTCAATGGATTTCAGTGTATTTCAATGGGTTTCAGTGTATTTCAATGGATTTCAATGGGTGTCAATGGGTTTCAGTGTATTTCAATGGGTTTCAATGGGTGTCAATGGGTTTCAGTGTATTTCAATGGATTTCAGTGTATTTCAATGGGTTTCAGTGTATTTCAATGGATTTCAGTGTATTTCAATGGGTTTCAGTGGATTTCAGTGTATTTCAATGGGTGTCAGTGGATTTCAGTGTGTTTCAGTGTATTTCAATGGATTTCAGTGTATTTCAATGGATTTCAGTGTGTTTCAGTGTATTTCAATGGGTTTCAGTGTATTTCAATGGGTTTCAGTGTATTTCAATGGGTGTCAATGGATTTCAATGCAGTGGTTCAGTTCTCCATGCTATACAATGGGTTTCAGTGTATTTCAATGGGTGTCAATGGGTGACAATGGATTTCAGTGTATTTCAATGGGTTTCAGTGTATTTCAATGGATGTCAATGGATTTCAGTGTATTTCAGTGTATTTCAATGGATTTCAATGGATTTCAATGCAGTGGTTCAGTTCTCCATGCTATACAATGGGTTTCAGTGTATTTCAATAGGTGTCAATGGGTGTCAATGGATTTCAGTGTATTTCAGTGTATTTCAATGGATTTCAGTGTATTTCAATGGGTTTCAGTGTATTTCAATGGGTTTCAGTGTATTTCAATGGGTTTCAATGCATTTCAATGCAGTGGTTCAGCTCACAGTGTTAGTTAGCTCAGCTCTCTCAATGCAATGCCACGCATTCCACAGCAAGTCCTTTCAGGTGAGTTTCTGGTTTCTCTATTTGCACAACAGGTAGTTCAGGTCTCCTGCATTGCGATGCGTCACACAGCTTGCATGCGGCGATATCAAAATGCACCTTGACTGAACAAACGAAGGGTTGGGCCCGAATAAACTTGCTAACCCTCCCAGTATCGTTTACCTCAAAACCGCACAGTGCTTCAGAAACTAAACACACTTTGCAAACAAAAGTTTTTTTTTGTTTTTTTTTAAAAGGAGGCTCCGATACTGGGCTGGAAATACAGTCAGACTGTCCTGGTTTCACTAGGAGTTTAATAATCAGACACACCTGAGCTTGTTACCTAGACACACTGGGGGCTGATCAAGCTGGTAGTAAAACCTGGAATGGGTGACACTGCTGTGCAATAGGAGTCTGATTCCCAGCCCTTTGTAGATATATGTTAAAATGTAAGAGTGACAGACAGACAGACAGACAGAGCCCCACAATCCTGTTCAGTTTGACGCTACAATATAATCCCTTCTTCTCGGTGTCTGTGTTAGTTTACTACATTCTGAAAAGAGTTTAGTTTCATTAAAGCTGCAGACAGACAGACACAGACACACAGACAGACAGACACACACACACACACAGACACACAGACACAGACACACACACAGACACACAGAGACACACACACACACACACACACACAGATTCTGATCCTCTCAATAGCTTGTGACCTCCAGAAGGTCCTGATTGAGTTTCATCACAATCGGCCAGGCTGTTCTCTCGAGATATGTAAAGAATTTGAGGTGTGATGAAATCCACGCTCTGGTGAGTTCACGTTCAAAATAAACCCACAAAACAAGTTCCTCAAATACAAGCTAAAGGAGAACTTGGACAGAAAGAAAAATAAGATATGAATCAAGTTTCAGTTTAAATTATTTTAAAAGAGTTCCACACCGACCATCTTTCAAATCCATTCTCTTTACTTTCTGTGTGTCTGTCTGTGTCTCTGCCTGTCTGTGTCTGTCTGTCTGTCTGTATACAGTGCCATATCTTTCTCAATGTCTACAGTTTCTTCTAGTAGATTAGTAAGAGACTGTATCTTGAGACAGACCTAGTGGAAACATTTGTCATTGAATTTACACTGAAGACGCTGAGAAAGACTTCTAGTGGAAACGTTTGTCATTGAATTTACACTGAAGACACTGAGAGACTTCTAGTGGAAACGTTTGTCATTGAATTTACACTGAAGACACTGAGAGAGACTTCCAGCGGAAACGCCATTGAATTTGCTATTTCCATTCTGCTCTAATATTTTTGTATAACACAAACAAACAATACTGAATTTAAAACCATTTTGAACACTGCAACTTTTTATTATTATTATTATTATTATTATTATTATTATTATTATTATTATAATTATTAGTATTATTACTTGCTCATCACTCACCTGGGATTCTTCTTAAAGAAACTGTTTGTTCTTCCTTTCTCTCTTTTCCACCTTCCCTCCTTCTTCTTCTCCTTTAAATCTTGGCTTCTTACGTTCCTTCTCTGGTCTTTCCTTTCTCTTTCTTTACCTTTTTGATCTCCCGTCCGTCCCTTTTTTTTTTTAATCAGAGTCTTGTTTTGTCGCTTGCTCTTATCTCTGTCTTGTTTTTGCCCTGGTGTCGTCCTCTGTTTTTGTCTTGCTTTGATCTGGTTTGTTTTTTAATCTTTCCACTTCTCCTTCGGTTACTTTCTTTTTCTCCTCTGACACAGACAGAGCACCTTGTAACTTCACTCCCTCCCTCCTCTCTCTCTCTCGCTCTCTCTCTCTCTCTCCTTCTCCACCCCCTCTTTCTCTGTTCATACAAAGAATGCACGCCCTGTAGTGAAATATTTGATAACATCCGTCCCCCTCTCTCCTGTAAAGTACAAGTCATTCAGTAAAACATATCTAATTTCTTTCTCTCTTAAATACTGTACCAGTAAGAACATAAGAACATAAGAAAGTTTACAAACGAGAGGAGGCCCCATTCAGCCCATCTTGCTCGTTTGGTTGTTAGTAGCTTATTGATCCCAGAATCTCATCAAGCAGCTTCTTGAAGGATCCCAGGGTGTCAGCTTCAACAACATTACTGGGGAGTTGGTTCCAGACCCTCACAATTCTCTGTGTAAAAAAAGTGCCTCCTATTTTCTGTTCTGAATGCCCCTTTATCTAATCTCCATTTGTGACCCCTGGTCCTTGTTTCTTTTTTCAGGTTAAAAAATTAGGTCAGTAATTCAGTAAATGTTTCATCTCAACGTGTATCATCTTATTTCACACCTAAGTAGTTTGGGTTCCTCTCCCCTCTCCTCTCTCCCCTCTCCCCTCTCCTCTCTCCCCTCTCCCCTCTCTCTGTACCTCAGTTTTATATCAGTTAATCTGTGGTGTGTCTGGCATCTCTTATAATGTGTTTGAGTGTCAGGTGTCTCCCTCTAATGGTGTTGAGAGTGTGTTTCATTCTCTCGCTCTGTACTGCAAAGAGTGCTAGAGAATGAATCACACTCTCAACACGATTAGACAAACACTCAAGAGCTACACTCTCAGCTACAAGGAGGGCTTGGTGGCTCAGCGGTTAAAGAAAAGGGTCTTGATACCAGGAGGTTCAAATCCCGGCTCAGCCACTGACTCCTGTGTGTGTGTGTGTGTGTGTGCGTGTGTGTGTGTGTGTGTGTGTGTGTGTGTGTGTGTGTTTGACCCTGAGCAAGTCACTTCACCTCCTTGTGCTCCGTCTTTCGGATGAGACGTCAAACAAACGAGCTCCTATTGGAAGTGACTCTGCAGCAGCAGCAGCAATTGTTGATGATGCAGAGTTCACCCCCCTAGTCTCTGGAAGCTGCATTGGAGAAAAGCATCTGCCAAATGACTCGTTAATAATAATAATAATAATAATAATAATAATAATAATAATAATAATAAGTGTAGCTGCTGTCATAAGATCCAATGGGGTAGTGATTTATACTTATCCTTACAGCTCTGTGATTATTTACACAGTTAATAGGCAATGCAGTTAATGGTGGTATCAAACTATAAACCAATGTCTAGTCTAAAGGTGCATTGTGACTGTAGAGTTTACTCAACGATAAGAAGGCAGTGCCTGTGTTTAATCCAGCCGTCCTTTCCCCTGCTGGTATTTCCATTGCGCGGGTGAGTCGCAGTGAGTCTCAGTGTGTGTCAGTGTGTCTCAGTGTCTCAGTGTGTCTGTGTGTGTCTCAGTGTGTCTGTGTGTGTCTCAGTGTGTCTGTGTATGTGCATGTGTGTCTGTGTGTCTTTTGTGTTGCTCTGTGTCTGTGTGTGCGTGTGTGTGTGTGTGTGCGTGTGTGTAGGGAGTGTGAGTTTGTCATTATTTGTCTGTTATTGTGCGGGGGAGGAGGGGGTTCTGTTTCGCTCTCTGACTGAAACTGTGACTCGTTCGCTCATGCCTGGAAAACTCCTTTAACATTCCCCAAAGATGAGTCAACGCACACACTCACACTCACAGAAGACACACACACAAATACAGCAGGTAAAGGCGCACACACACACACACACTGACACCAGAGAGAGAGAGAGAGAGAGACACACACACACACACACACTCACACAAATACAGCAGGTAAAGGCGCACACACACACTGACACCAGAGAGAGACAGAGAAAGAGAGAGAGAGAGAGAGAGAGAGAGACACACACACACACACACACAAATACAGCAGGTAAAGGCGCACACACACACTGACACCAGAGAGAGACAGAGAGAGAGAGAGAGAGAGAGAGACACACACACACACACACACACACACACACACAAATACAGCAGGTAAAGGCTTTGACGCACTCAGAGACACACACACTCACTCAAGAGCTACAGGCACACACAATGTTAAGAAAACTCAGACACACACACACACACACACACACACACACACGTTTATAAATACAGTTGAAGACAAATAATATAAAGGTAGTTTTGTCAAGTTGTTCTACCTTGAAGAGAAGGAGATGTGATGCCTTTTATTGGACTCACTAAATAATAATGAATCCCAAACTCTCAAGACCTCAGAGGTCTCTTCTCCAGGTGAGAGGAGGAAACAGAGGCTGATGTTTACATGCAGGTGGCGTCTGAAACTTTAATAGAAATAACCCTTTTTGAATCACAGGAATTCTAATGAAAAAAGCTGTGTGGAAAAAAAACAAAGACAAAATAAATAACATTATATGAAATGAATAAAATACAAAAGAAAATGTAAGAGTACATACCAATATATGAAAAAATGAACACATAAATAAATTATAAATAAATAATAATGTATACATTATATATATATACACATAATATATATATACATATGCACACACATACATAAATAAAATATATATATATATCCTCTCCCCTCTCCTCTCTCTCTTCTCCTCTCCACTCTCTCTCCCCTCTCCCCACCCTCCCCATTCTCTCTTCTCTCTCCTCCGCTCCCCTCTCCCCTCCTCTCTTTTCTCTCTCCTCTCTCCTCTTTTCTCTCTCCCTCCCCTCCCCCTCCCCTCCCCCCCTCCCTTAATTTAACAAATTATCAGTTCAATTAAGAGTCTAGTTAAATAACTGGAATGGAAACCTGGATAGAAAAAACAGTTGTATGTCTGTATGTATCCATATGTGTATGTGATATGTATGGACATATATAAGTGTATATCTATATGATATAATTCCTGTGATTCAAAAAGGGTTCTTCCTGTTAAAGTTCTGACGCCACCTGCATGTAAACATCAGCCTCTCTTTCTTACTTTCAACTAATGAAGAGACCTTTGAGGTCTTGAAAGCTTGTGAGTAATTATTTAGCTAGTGTAATAAAAGTGATCTCATCTCCTTGTCTTTATCGATCACCTCTGGACTGATACAGCTCCCACTTCATCTAGCAAACGCGAAGGGAATTTTTGATAAAAAAAAAAGAGAGAAAGAAATTGCCCTCTAGTGGCGATAACGGGGAGTGCTAGCTACTGCGCCATATTGTATATTACTGTATTATAAATGATACAGCTCTCATCCAAAAAAATGTGTGCGTGTGTGTGTGTGTGTGTGTGTGTGATCATCATTTAGATATTTTATTTAACATCATGTAATCAAAAGAAACTACAAAATGAGATCGCAAAAAAAAAGTCTACCGGAAGCCATAATCGCAGTACAGTAACTATTTCATGTTAGATTTCGAAATGTCACATTTTTCATGTCAGTTAAGTACCTGGGAAAACCCCACAGCGCTGGGTGTGTAATTCAATATGTTAACAAGGGAACATTATTCAGCAGCTTTCATTGGACTCTATGAAGCTGAGGGAGTTCATTCTATATAGAGGGTGTGGAATTCAATATGTTAACAAGGGAACATTATTCAGCAGCTTTCACTGGACTCTATTATTATTATTATTATTATTATTATTTATTTCTTAGCAGACGCCCTTATCCAGGGCGACTTACAGTTATTACAAGATATCACATTATTTTTACATACAATTACCCATTTATACAGTTGGGTTTTTACTGGAGCAATCTAGGTAAAGTACCTTGCTCAAGGGTACAGCAGCAGTGTCCCCACCTGGGATTGAACCCACAACCTTCCGGTCAAGAGTCCAGAGCCCTAACCACAGTTCAGCAGCTTTCATTGGACTCTATGAAGCTGAGGGAGTTCATTCTATATAGAGGGGGTGGAATTCAATATGTTAACAAGGGAACATTATTCAGCAGCTTTCATTGGACTCTATGAAGCTGAGGGAGTTCATTCTATATAGAGGGGGTGGAATTCAATATGTTAACAAGTGAACATTATTCAGCAGCTTTCATTGGACTCTATGAAGCTGAGGGAGCTCATTCTATATAGAGGGGGTGGAATTCAATATGTTAACAAGGGAACATTATTCAGCAGCTTTCATTGGACTCTATGAAGCTGAGGAGTTCATTCTATATAGGGGTGGAATTCAATATGTAAACAAGGGAACATTATTCAGCAGCTTTCATTGGACTCTATGAAGCTGAGGGAGTTCATTCTATATAGAGGGGTGGAATTCAATATGTTAACAAGGGAACATTATTCAGCAGCTTTCATTGGACTCTATGAAGCTGAGGAGTTCATTCTATATAGAGGGGGGGTGCAATTCAATATGTTAACAAAGGGAACATTATTCGGCAGCTTTCATTGGACTCTATGAAGCTGAGGAGTTCATTCTATATAGAGGGTGGAATTTAATATGTTAACAAGGGAACATTATTCAGCAGCTTTCATTGGACTCTATGAAGCTGAGTGAGTTCATTCTATATAGAGGGGTGGAATTCAATATGTTAACAAGGGAACATTATTCAGCAGCTTTCATTGGACTCTATGAAGCTGAGGAGTTCATTCTATATAGAGGGTGGAATTCAATATGTTAACAAGGGAACATTATTCAGCAGCTTTCATTGGACTCTATGAAGCTGAGGGAGTTCATTCTATATAGAGGGGTGGAATTCAATATGTTAACAAGGGAACATTATTCAGCAGCTTTCATTGGACTCTATGAAGCTGAGGAGTTCATTCTATATAGAGGGGGTGGAATTCAATATGTTAACAAGGGAACATTATTCAGCAGCTTTCATTGGACTCTATGAAGCTGAGTGAGTTCATTCTATATAGAGGGCGATGCCAGAGCTGGACAGTTAGGAACATAACACAGACCACCGAAATTTATAAACTCGTAAGTATGGCGTTGAATAAAACGGAACGGCTACGTGTCGCTGTTACTGCTACGCGAGGTCATTTGTTGTATGTGAAGGCGTTAATTAAATGCGGTTTAAACTGAAAATTGATTCCAAAGCATAGTTTAAGCTGTTTGTTTGAAAACAGATTTATATCCAGTCGTTTTAATTAGCATAAATAACGATGGGTTTGTCCCGCTTGTGTTCAAAATTTAATATACAAAAATGTAAAGTTGACCTATTTTCTGCGCCGTTGAATACAAAGAGCGACGCGTGCGAGGAAGTGACGCAAACTGATGGCAGCCAAAGCCTTCACTCTGGTTCAAATGAAAACCGGGGCGGGCGTGAGGGCAAAAGGTAAGGAAGTGATGTAAGTCTGTGGCACGCAAAGGCTTCAAGATCATTTAAACGAATGGGAGGGCGGCAGCAAAAATATATATTTATAGAATCATTGGCGGTGGTGAGGGCAAATGTGCAGGGCAGGAAGTGACGCACACTAATGGCAGTGAAGGCTTCACTCTCATTCAAAGGAGTGAATGTATCAGAGGTCCGGGTTGTGTTTGAATCTGTTTACGTGTAGTTTACAGGAGGGATGTTTATGATCTCTCGCGGGACAGACGGTGTTGTGGTCTAACTAAAGGTTTTATTTGATTGTATTCTGTTTTTAAATAAACTATCCGCACGGTGGACCTAGAAAAGACGCGGGTCTTAAAATCCTTAAAACTGCAGACAGACAGAGCCCCACAATCCTGTTCAGTTTGATGCTACAATATAATCCCTTCTTCTCGGTGTCTGTGTTAGTTTACTACATTCTGAAAAGAGTTTAGTTTCATTAAAGCTGCAGACAGACAGACAGACAGACAGACAGACAGAGCCCCACAATCCTGTTCAGTTTGACGCTACAATATAATCCCTTCTTCTTGGTGTCTGTGTTAGTTTACTACATTCTGAAAAGAGTTTAGTTTCATTAAAGCTGCAGACAGACAGACAGACAGACAGACAGACAGACAGACAGAGCCCCACAATCCTGTTCAGTTTGGCTTTACAATATAATCCCTTCTTCTTGGTGTCTGTGTTAGTTTACTACATTCTGAAAAGAGTTTAGTTTCATTAAAGCTGCAGACAGACAGACAGACAGAGCCCCACAATCCTGTTCAGTTTGGACTACAATATAATCCCTTCTTCTTGGTGTCTGTGTTAGTTTACTACATTCTGAAAAGAGTTTAGTTTCATTAAAGCTGCAGACAGACAGACAGACAGAGCCCCACAATCCTGTTCAGTTTGACGCTACAATATAATCCCTTCTTCTTGGTGTCTGTGTTAGTTTACTACATTCTGAAAAGAGTTTAGTTTCATTAAAGCTGCAGACAGACAGACAGACAGACAGACAGAGCCCCACAATCCTGTTCAGTTTGACGCTACAATATAATCCCTTCTTCTTGGTGTCTGTGTTAGTTTACTACATTCTGAAAAGAGTTTAGTTTCATTAAAGCTGCAGACAGACAGACAGACAGAGCCCCACAATCCTGTTCAGTTTGACGCTACAATATAATCCCTTCTTCTTGGTGTCTGTGTTAGTTTACTACATTCTGAAAAGAGTTTAGTTTCATTAAAGCTGCAGACAGACAGGCAGACAGACAGACAGACAGAGCCCCACAATCCTGTTCAGTTTGACGCTACAATATAATCCCTTCTTCTCGGTGTCTGTGTTAGTTTACTACATTCTGAAAAGAGTTTAGTTTCATTAAAGCTGCAGACAGACAGGCAGACAGACAGACAGACAGAGCCCCACAATCCTGTTCAGTTTGACGCTACAATATAATCCCTTCTTCTCGGTGTCTGTGTTAGTTTACTACATTCTGAAAAGAGTTTGGTTTCATTAAAGCTGCAGACAGACAGACCGAAGTCTGTTCATGCGCCGCTGCAGCTGTTTGCAATATCTTGTCCAAACCCTCACTGCCAGCGAAGGAGGGCGACTATTTTAGCCGGATGATACTGCAGGTTTTGGAATTGACCCGATCCGATATACTAGTCATCATGTTATATTTAAATACAAACAAACCAAAAAAAACTGACAGTTTAGTTTCCTTCCTGAAAACGTTTACAAGACAGGGGAAAAAAGGACAGAAGAAGAAGAAGAAGAAAACAAACGCCTTCTCTCTAGTATCAGTTAACAAGTTAAATAACAAACAGGAGTTCTCATCTAACGCTGCGGTACGTTACCTGTGTGTGCGTGACTACGCAAGGCGAACACGGTGACGTAATAATAATTCAATACCTATATACTTGCGGCTTGCTTAGTTACGAGATATTATATATATATATATATATATATATATATATATATATATATATATATATATATAAACACAGACACCAAGAAGAAGGGGTTATATTGAGCGTCAAACTGAACAGGTTTGGGGCTACAATATCTGTCTGTCTTCTTCTAATTTATTTATTGGAGTCGGATGTTTTGAGGTAAAACCAGAGCGACAAGACTTGCTGTGTTCCCCACCCTCGATAAAGACTAATTTTTTTTAAAAAAAACTCTCTTGGCAGCTCTCAGCACCGGAAGCTGTTTTTAAATTCAGGTAAGCCGGAAGTTAAGTTTGCTGGAGGTGTATTTCCACGAACACACCTGGGGGGGGGGGGTTTACACAACGTTCGAAAAGGCTCTTAAAAACTTTCATTAAAGAAAAAACATTTTGTGGAGATACATAAAAACGACTCGAAGAAGAATTAAACGGTTTTAAAAAAAATACTGACTTTTTTTATTTTTTGGTTTTATGAAGAAGAAGAAGAAGAAGAAGAAAAGCAGAATAAAGGAACGAGCGAAAAGGACTACCTTGTACCTTGACTTCTGAAGACAGTTACTGGAAAGGTAAGGTGACATTTTTTAATGTTTATTACAGCTACCGATGTAACCGCCTCCTGGCTACTGTTTAAATGATACAGAGGGGGGTTTTTTTCAGTTTTTATTTTAACCCTTCCAGTGCTTTACGTGTTGAAAGTCTCGCTTGAAAAAATTATTGTATTTCTTGCTCTTATTGTATGACTTGCATTGTAACACTGAATGAATTTGTTTGCAAGCGAGGGGAAAGTCGCCCTGGAAGAAGGCGTCTGAAGAAGAATAAATAATAATAATAATAATAATAATACTAATAATGACGGTAGTTTGTTTTTTTATGATTTAGTAGTAGTCCGTATTTTTTATTATTATTATTATTATTATTTATTTCTTAGCAGACGCCCTTATCCAGGGCGACACGGTGAATAATAATAAGATATCACATTTTTTTTACAATTACCCATTTATACAGCTGGGTTTTACTGGAGCAATCTAGGTAAATACCTTGCTCAAGGGTACAACAGCAGTGTCCCCCACCTGGGATTGAACCGTCGACCCTGAACAGGAGTCCAGAGCCCTAACCACTACTCCACACTGCTGCCCTTTTTAATCGTTAGTAGCTGTGATACTCGTGTCAAAATATATAAAACATAAAAATAAATAAGGCAAATGAAAACAAAACAAAACTATGGCACAGTCCTTTAAAAAAAAACCCCCATAATCCATAATTATATATAGCTGTTTTTAAATATATATATATATATATATATATATATATATATATATATATATATACACACACACACACACAAACACATAGATATATATGTCGACATAGATAGATTTCAGTATCTACCCATCTTCCTAAAAACATTTTCTCTGTATACACACACACACACACACACACAGACGTACAGGCATAGATGTCTTTCTGTCTGTCTTACCTATCTGTGCGTGTCTGTCTGTCTGTCCTATCCAGGGATGGGAGTTAGACTCCTGTATTGCACAGCAGCTTGCATCCCCTAGAATTTCAGGACTGAGACATAATTAAAAACCGGAAGCCATAATCGCAGTACAGTAAGTTTTTAACTTTAGATTTCGAAATGCCACATTTTGTTTGTGTCTTTCGTTAAGTATCTGGGCAAACTACAAAGCGGTCTGCAGTTTAATCACTCAGTCAATCAATCTTTTTTTATGCTTTCATAGTGGACCACCATCTTGAAAACAAGATGCAGTAACAACAAGAAAATTAATACTTTAAATACAGAGACAAGCATAATAAATGATATACAGTAAAAAAACAAAACCGTGCTTTATACCTGAAACAGCAGCAGCAACACAGCAGCTAATAAGAAAGATATCAGGCTTGAAGAGCATTAAAATGAGAGAACAGTTTGGGTGTTGAGAGTTGATTTAGTAGGTGAGTGGGAGCATTATTTTTTTTAAGCTGGGAGAGAGTTCAGAGAGACGGGGTTATGAAGCTGGGCGAGGCGTTCTCTCCAAGATATCACATTATTTGGGGATAACAAGCAGGCCATTTGGGAGGACCTGGCTTTTACTGGGGCACAGCGGGTCAGCACAGGTTGAGGAGGTGCTCAGGACCTGTGTGATGAAGGGCCTTGCATTGCAGGAGAGTTTGGAAAGTAATCCTGAACTTTACAGGAAGCCAGTGCAGCTGCCCTTTTAAGGCAGGGTGGGGTACTCGTGATCCGTTTTATATAAAACATAAAAGGATCCTGGCAATGAATTCTGAACAAAGCTGCAGTCGGTTTTAAAAACAGACCGGGAGACCATAATATATATTGCAGGAGTCGAGAGGGAGAGGATAGGTAGGGACGGACTTTATAGGCGTTTGAAGATGGTAGAAGGAAGATTTGACCACAGAGATGATGTGGGCATCAAAGGAGATTTACTATCAGAAGTACATCTTCCTACCATTACTGTGTAGGGCTGTAAGCAGAAGACACAGGTTCAGGGCAGCTATAGGCATAGATTCTTCTGTCTAACATTACCTATCTAGAATTAGTTCATTCTGTATATCCAGGGATGGGAATTCAATATGTTAACAAGGGAACATTATTCAGCAGCTTTCATTGGACTCTATTAAAGCTGAGGGAGTTCATTCTATATATAGGGTGTGGAATTCAATATGTTAACAAGGGAACATTATTCAGCAGCTTTCATTGGACTCTATGAAGCTGAGGGAGTTCATTCTATATAGAGGTGTGGAATTCAATATGTTAACAAGGGAACATTATTCAGCAGCTTTCATTGGACTCTATGGACCTGAGGGGAGTTCATTCTATACAAGATGGGTGGAATTCAATATGTTAACAGGGAACATTATTCAGCAGCTTTCATTGGACATAAATGATGAGTTCATTCTATATAAGGTGTGGAATTCAATATGTAAACAAGGGAACATTATTCAGCAGCTTTCATTGGACTCTATGAAGCTGAGGGAGTTCATTCTATATCAGGTGTGGAATTCAATATGTTAACAAGGGAACATTATTCAGCAGCTTTCATTGGACTCTATGAAGCTGAGGGAGTTCATTCTATATAGAGGGTGTGGAATTCAATATGTTAACAAGGGAACATTATTCAGCAGCTTTCATTGGACTCTATGAAGCTGAGGAGTTCATTCTATATAGAGGGGTGGAATTCAATATGTTAACAAGGGAACATTATTCAGCAGCTTTCATTGGACTTTATGAACAGAGTGAGTTCATTCTATATAGGGTGTGGAATTCAATATGTAAACAAGGGAACATTATTCAGCAGCTTTCATTGGACTTTATGAAGCAGAGTGAGTTCATTCTATATAGAGGGTGTGGAATTCAATATGTAAACAAGGGAACATTATTCAGCAGCTTTCATTGGACTATATGAAGCTGAGTGAGTTCATTCTATATATAGGGTGTGGAATTCAATATATTGTTAACAAAGGGAACATTATTCAGCAGCTTTCATTGGACTTTATGAAGCAGAGTGAGTTCATTCTATATAGAGGTGCAGAATTCAATATGTAAACAAAGGAACATTATTCAGCAGCTTTTATTGGACTTTATGAAGCAGGTGAGTTCATTCTATATAGAGGGTGTGGGAATTCAATATGTAAACAGGGAACATTATTCAGCAGCTTTCATTGGACTCTATGAAGCTGAGGGAGTTCATTCTATATAGAGGGGGTGGAATTCAATATGTTAACAAGGGAACATTATTCAGCAGCTTTCATTGGACTTTATGAAGCAGAATTAGTTCATTCTGTACAGAGGGTGATGCAAAACTTTTGGCCAGAGCTGTATATTCACATGCACTTATTTACCGTTCTGATGAGACCTCTCTCTGTGCACAGAAGAGGGAAAACGTAGCATAGGGTGTGTGTGAAGGGCTGTTGCCAGCAGCTGCAGCTCAGTACTGCCGGACACACACTAGAGAGAAAGAGAGAGAGAGGCTGGGTGTGGCTGGGCAGATAGGGCCAGCTTGGAGAACGCTTTTAAGCCACCACTGCCAAAAAGATGGTGGGGGGGGATCTGCAGTGGAGAATCCTTTTCGTCTTTTTTTTTTAGAATGCTTGCTTGAACGCGGGTTCAACCGGATTTGAATCTCTCTGAAGCAACGCATCAATTAGACGTGTGAGAACAGCAGCCCGTTAACGATGGTGAACTGGAGGAGTCCAGGTCACGTGACCTGCATTGCTTCCTGCAGTGTCAGCAGTGTTTGATGTCGCTTGTTTTCCCTTTGGGTGTGTCTGAACTATGCTTTCATGGTTATACCTGCTTTTTAAAAAATATAGTTTTTGTGTATTACATTTAATTGTTAAATAAAGTCTTTCAAAAAGTAAAAAAAAACAGCATCTATCTGTTACCTATCTAGTTACCATTATATCGATATCTGTCTCTCTTTCTATCTCTAGCTATCTGTCTATCTATCTATTACCTATCTAGTTACCATTATATTGATATCTGTCTCTCTTTCTTTCTATCTATCTGGCTGGCTTTCTGTTAAATTTAGGATTGTTTTTTTAAATTCTGCTCACTATTATAAGGCACTGCGGTCTTGGTCCTCAGTATTTTCAGGAACGGTTGGTGCCCTCCCTGTGCTCAGAGTCACAGTTTGTGATCAGTAAATGCTGAACAACTGGGGGTTCCCAGAAATCGCTTAAAATCAGGAGGGGCGAGAGCTTTTAGTTACGCCCCGTGCCTCTGGAACTCAGTCCCAATTTCTAGCAGAAAGGCTGGCACCGCTGAATCTTTTCAATCGGTTTTTGAAAACATATTTGTTTTCATTTGTTTTTTTTTGGTTTTTTTGAGCTGGATTGCTTGGCCGTTGGGTTTTTATTATTAGTTTTTTTTACTGGAAAGCAAATTGTATTATCTATCTATCTATCTATCTATCTGTGTATCTGTCTATCTATCTATTACCTGAAAAAAAAAAAAAAAAACGAATTATTATTTTTCTTCTCTTTCAGTCTTCCCAGCCCCAGGGGGCGCTCTATTTTTCTCTCTTTCTCCGATGATTCCAGGATGAAGCTCCACGAGAAACAGTTTGTGCGCCACGCGTCTGGCCACTCCCCCGTCGACAAGGAGGGCTTCCTGGGCAAGAAGGGGGAGGCGCGGCCCACATACCAGCGCCGATGGTTTAGCCTGAGGGGCAACCTGCTGTTCTACTACGAGAAGAGGGGGGACCCCGGGCCCTTGGGGGTCATCGTGCTGGAAGGCTGCTCGGTGCAGCTCTGTGAGTCTTCCGCGGGCGATTTCGCCTTCGCCATCGTCTTCCAGGGACCCGGGCTTCGCACTTACAAACTGACCGCGGAAGACCAGCATGAGCAGGAGTCGTGGGTGTGTTGACCATCTTTAAAACCCATTCTCTCACCTCTTATTAGCTTTATTAACATGATCACTGGCCCCTCCCTTTAAAGGAGCGCTGACCATCTTTAAAATCCATTCTCTCACCTCTTATTAGCTTTATTAACATGATCACTGGCCCCTCCTTTAAAGGAGCGCTGACCATCTTTAAAACCCATTCTCTCACCTCTTATTAGCTTTATTAACATGATCACTGGCCCCTCCCTTTAAAGGAGCGCTGACCATCTTTAAAATCCATTCTCTCACCTCTTATTAGCTTTATTAACATGATCACTGGCCCCTCCCTTTAAAGGAGCGCTGACCATCTTTAAAATCCATTCTCTCACCTCATTAGCTTGTAAATGTAATTTGTTATTATTATTATTATTATTATTATTATTATTTTATCTTAGCAGACGCCCTTATCCAGGGTGACTTACAATTACAGTCAGACCTGTTTAATATCACACTTATTCACAACGCCTGCATCAACTGGACTGTCTGGCCAAAAGTTTTGCATCACCCTCTACATAGAATGAACTAATTGACTCCAACCACCGTCCTGCCTCGCTCAGAGCAGGTGAAAGCTCACAGTGTGTTAACCCATGATTTGTTCTTTCAGGTTAAAGCCTTGCTCTCTGCAAACTTTGGTTACCTGCAAATGCTGCTTCTGGATTTGGAGAGGATATACCAGGAAGTCAGCGGGGATTCCAAGCCCCTGGTTTTGGGTCCTGCCCCAGGCCACGCCCTTCCGGGCAAAGAGGGGCGTGGCTATGCTGCTGGGCAGCTTCAGGCCCCTCCCCCCAGTGGAAAATCCAAGAAGTCTCCCAAGCTGTGGCCCAAAAGACATGCCCAGGTCTCGCCCACTTCGGCTGAGACCCCGCCCACTGTGGGCGTGGTCGCCAGGGTGGAGGAGTGGTCTGTGGTGGATGACACGCCCCTGGAGGCTTTTGTAGTTTTACACACACGGTATGGGCTGGAGATCGGAGAGGTGAGAGAGGAGTGGAGGAAAAAGAAAGAGGGAGGAGGAGAAAATAACAAGCCTCTCCTGATCGATTTAGGCTAAAAATAAATACAAAAAAATATATATTAATGAGCCTTTTCATGCATAAAAATATTTTTAAAAACAGCAGCATTTTTTTTTTGCATGAAAGGGTTAAATATAGATTATGATGATATTAATTTATTACATATGATTATCATTTGTGTTTATTTAAAAAGGCGTTTCGGCTCCAACGAATTCAGAGGAGACGTAAAACTAAGGTCCTATTGGAAGTGACTCTGCAGCAGCAGCAGCAGCAGTTGTTGATGATGCAGAGTTCACCCCCTAGTCTCTGCAAGTCGCTTTGGATAAAAGCGTCTGCTAAATGATTCATTCATTTTGCTTCAACTGTTTCATTTCGCTGTATTCAAAGCTGCTTTATTAGGATCTGTCTGTCTCCCAGATTGGGTTTGGCATTGGCATGTTCTCCTGGTATATCCTGGGTCCCTTGATTTACTCTGGGAGAACGAATAATTTAAGCATCGCTGAGGACCCAACAACAGCAAATCCTGACTACCAGCACCGCTGTGATCCCGTTCCTACTGAGCATGTGTGGGATCCAGCACCAGGAAGGAGACTTAGGAATTTAAAGGAGCGCTGACCATCTTTAAAATCCATTCTCTCACCTCTTATTAGCTTTATTAACAGGATCACTGGCCCCTCCCTTTAAAGGAGCGCTGACCATCTTTAAAATCCATTCTCTAACCTCTTTATTAGCTGTATTAACATGATCACTGGCCCCCTAAAGGCGCTGACCCTTTCAGACCATCTTTAAAATCCATCTTTCCTCTCACCTCTTATTAGCTTTATTAACATGATCACTGGTGACCATCTTTAAAATCCATTCTCTCACCTCTTATTAGCTTGATCACTGGCCCTCCCTTTAAAGGAGCGCTGACCATCTTTAAAATCCATTCTCTCACCTCTTATTAGCTTTATTAACATGATCACTGGCCCTCCCTTTAAAGGCTGACCATCTTTAAAATCCATTCTCCATCTTTAAAATCCATTCTCTCATCTTTAAAATCCTCTTATTAGCTTTATTAACATGATCACTTTATTTGACCATCTTTAAAATCCATTCTCTCACCTCTTATTAGCTTTATTAACATGATCACTGTCCCTCCTTTAAAGGAGCGCTGACCATCTTTAAAATCCATTCTCTCACCTCTTATTAGCTTTTTAACAGGATCACTGGCCCCTCCCTTTAAAGGAGCGCTGGACCGTCTTTAGTTTCTCTTCTTATTAGCTTTATTAACATGATCACTGGCCTCTCCCTTTAAACTGACCATCTTTAAAATCCATTCTCTCACCTCTTATTAGCTTTATTAACATGATCACTGGCCCCCCTCCCTTTAAAATTGTCCATCTTTAAAATCCATTCTCTCACCTCTTATTAGCTTTATTAACATGATCATGGCCCCTCCCTTTAAAGGAACGCTGACCATCTTTAAAAAATCCATTCTCTCACCTCTTATGTGGCTTTATTAACATGATCACTGACCCCCTCCCTTTAAAGGAGCGCTGACCATCTTTAAAATCCATTCTCTCACCTCTTATTAGCTTTATTAACATGACACTGGCAGCTGGACCATCTTTAAAAATCCATTCTCTCCTCTTATTAGCTTTATTGTGGATCCATCACCTCTTATTAGCTTTATTAACAGGATCACTGACCTTCGTTAAAATCCAAGACATTTTAAATCATAGCTTAGTTTGTTTCAATAAATTAATAACTATGCTTTCAAATAGCTAGTCGACAGAGTGTCTAAATTTTATTTAGCAGCATTATGGGCAGAATGATGTATTGGGAACTCTGGGTTGGAAGTAAAGACTCCCGCTGCACAGCAGTGTGATCCATTCCCTGGTTTCGATAGGAGTTTAATAATCAGACACACCTCTGATAGACACACTGGGGGCTGATCCCTGTGATTTAATGGAATGAATATTAGTCTGATTCCCATCCCCTGGGATTTAATTGTTTGTGTCGGGGGTTTTGGGTGAAAAAAATAAATGTGAAAATAAAGTTTTCATATAACGAGTGTGGTGTTTTTAATTACTTTTTTTGTTGTTTTTCTGTCTGTCTGTCCCCAGCATTGAATTAATAAGTAATTTAGGGTAATTTAGGGTAGATCAGAGATATTCAGAACATGGGAAACTAGCAGGTAAAGAAAGCGAGTTTTTTTTTTTTTTTTTTAGTCGCAGTTTAATTTTGTACACGACTTGAAAACTGTTGTTATTTTTAGATCGCTGTAAGGAGCCCCACCCCCTCCCGTCTCCATGACAGCCGACCACAGGGTTTTCCCACAATGCAAATGATCTGCAAACCTTCCTCATTTTACAGAACGATGTGGTAACTGCAGTAGAAGTCAGCATACTGTACTAGAGGGATGGGAATCAGACTCCTATTGCACAGCAGTGTGATCCATTCCAGGTTTTACTACCAGCTTGCTCAGCCCCCAGTGTGTCTAGGTAACAAGCTCAGGTGTGTCTGATTATTAAACTCCTAGTTAAACCAGGACTGGATCACACCGCTGTGCAGCGGGAATCTTGTTTCCATCTATGTGTGTGTCTTTTGATTCATTATAAAACAGACTGCTCGGTATTTGAGTAATTGCAATAAAATCAAAGTCGAAACAGCTTCGAGTATAAATGTGCTCTTAAACCTGAAAAAGAGCCGATTCTGCCACAAAGCTAAATATTCCCGATTCAACTCTCTTCCATATTAGACCAGGCCTGCTCAATACATACTGTGAACACTAGAGGGAGCCAAATCTTACATCGCATGGAGAGGGAAATGCTGCGCACTTTATCTATTTATCTCTACCTAAACAGCTATCTATCTGTGTGTCTATATGGCTATATATAGCTAGCTATCTATATTGATCTGTGTGTCTATATGGCTATATATAACTATATATGTATCCTCTCCTTCTCTCCCCCTTCCTCTCTGTCTCTCTCTGCTTTCCGTTCCCCTTTTCTCCCATTTCCTCTCCTACTGTCTGTGTTGTGTTTTGAATTGAGACAAATTTGTAATCATGGTGTGATCGTTGAAGTCTCTTCTCTCCCTATCTCCTTTCTCCCACTCTCTCTCCTCTCCTTTCCCGTCTCCCCTCTCTCCCATCTCTCCTTTATCTCCCACTCCCTCTCTTCTCCTTTCCCCCTATCCCATCTCTCCCCTCTCCTCTCTCCCATCTCTCCTCTCCCCTCCTTTCCCCTCTCTGCCCTCTCTCTCCTCTCACACTCCCTCTCTCATCTCCTATCTCCCACCCTCTCCTCTATCTCCCACCCTCTCCTCTCACACTCCTTCTCTCCCCTCTCTCCTTTCCCCTCTCTCTCCCCTCCCCCTCTCCTTTCGCAGTGTACGTCAGCGCTGGTATTTTGAGCAGAGTGACACGCATATTAAGAAGTGGCCAGGTGGAGAAAGGGTTTCTATTTCAGTCTCCAGTCTCTTCTCTCTCTCTGTATCAGTGTCTCAATGCAGCTGCTAGTCCTGTCACCCACCTCTCTGATGTCTCAGCCCTGCTCTTTCACTGCTCTGCAGAGGGGGGGTCAAGAGATTGCACCCCCCTCCCAGCTCGTGCAGCCAGAGACCTCAATTATTACAACCTGACTACAGGTTAGGTGCAGCCAAGTGATCTATGAAAGACAGACAGACAGTGACACTGGAATGGCAATAATGGTTCTGTATTACACTGAGGGGCAAAAGTATAGGGCAGCTGCAATGGGGTGAGGCTGGTAGAATGGGACCACAGTGTGCTAACTATACCCTAAATGATCTTCAGTGGCAATGCAGACAGACAGTGGAGCTACAATGGCAATAATGGTTCTGTATTACACTGATGGACAATGGTAGCACAAGTATAGGGCAGCTACAATGGGGTGAGGCTGGTAGAATGGGACCACAGTGTGCTGACTATACCCTAAATGATCTTCAGTGGCAAAGCAGACAGACAGTGGAGCTACAATGGCAATAATGGTTCTGTATTACACTGAGGGGCAATGGTAGCACAAGTATAGGGCAGCTGCAATGGGGTGAGGCTGGTAGAATGGGACCAGTGTGCTAACTATACCCTAAATGATCTTCAGTGGCAATGCAGACAGACAGTGGAGCTACAATGGCAATAATGGTTCTGTATTACACTGAGGGGCAATGGTAGCACAAGTATAGGGCAGCTGCAATGGGGTGAGGCTGGTAGAATGGGACCAGTGTGCTGACTATACCCTAAATGATCTTCAGTGGCAATGCAGACAGACAGTGGAGCTACAATGGCAATAATGGTTCTGTATTACACTGAGGGGCAATGGTAGCACAAGTATAGGGCAGCTACAATGGGGTGAGGCTGGTAGAATGGGACCACAGTGTGCTAACTATACCCTAAATGATCTTCAATGGCAATGCAATAACCATTTTGTGTTTATATAATAAAAAAACGTATTTATTCAGCAATGTGCTCTTGTATTAGAACACCCCGTTTCTTCTGTGGTTTTCATTTTTTTGTGCCTATGAAATCAAACCACCGTCACTGAAAATCGTCAAAATAGACAACTTAGTGGATCACGTGCAATTAACTAAAAATAGTAAGAGAGAAGGAACACAGAGCCACATATGGTAACACGAATCTTGTCCAGCTGTGACCAATGGTTTTGCATCGCCCTATAGAATGAACTCATTTTGCTTCGTAAAGTCGAATGAAAACTGCTGAAGAATCACACCGCGTTGTAGTTTATTTATCCAGATACTTCAACAAGAAACTGACTGGAAAAAAAATGCGACATTTCGAAATCTAACATGAAATACTGCGATTATGGCTTTTTTTTTGCAATATCATTTTTGTAGTTTGTTTTGATTACATAAATGTTAAATATGTTATGTTCATAGTATTTATTTATTATTATTATTATTATTATTATTATTATTATTATTATTATTATTATTAATAAGCTGTATGTCAAGCAGTAGCTATACAATTAAAGCATCTAAACGGTTCTGTGCCACTACTGTATACACACAAGCGTCTTTCTGCAGAGAGAGAGAGAGAGAGAGAGAGAGAGAGAGAGAGAGAGAGAGAGAGAGAGAGAGAGAGAGAGAGAGAGTCGCTTTAATCTTTTGCGAGTCGCGGGCCGAGTGATTGACTGGTGTCAATGTATATGCACGTCATAAGACTTTTAGAATCCTAACCCCACTCATTCAACTAATGAAAAACTAGAACTACAAAACTAAAAAGAAATACTTCTTTGGTATGAACACCCCCACTCCCGTCCCTCTGAAACGGGCCGGGCTTCTTTTGAAAGGCACTGCCGCTTTTTTTTTCTCGTGAGACTTGGCAACACTACTAAACAGTAACAACCAGAAACTTCTCAAAGTCCAAATAAGGAGACCGAGAAGACGCGATAAACTCAAACCGTCAGGACTGTGCGGTCGGCAGTTTCTCGCCGGTTATCGCGAGGTTTCTCGAATCTGCACGTAAAACAACAATTTAAAAAAAATGGGTAATGTAATAAACACCATAACAAATCCATATAAGGTGTGTGTGTGTGTTTGAAACTTTGATGTTGCCATTATGTAAACATATCCCAAAATGCACTGGTGGACACACACATCAGTTTGCCATTTTGATGCGAGTCCAGCGCGTTTTGAAATTCCTCTGAGAAAATTGATCACACCAACTCAGCTCCTGTCACCGCTGTCCTGCCCTCTGTGATTTTTGACCAGAGTTTGGGCCATTTTCTCAAACAATGCGTCCGTGGGTCGTTTGCATTATCTGCAGTCTAATTTAACCAACGCGGCTGCCGGCGCGATTCGCCCGGCCATTTCTGTGGTTGGAATTGAATAAATGTGAGATTCTAAAATGACATCCGCTAAAACATAGAACATAAGAACAGAAGAACATAAGAAAGTTTACAAACGAGAGGAGGCCATTCAGCCCATCTTGCTCGTTTGGTTGTTAGTAGCTTATTGATCCCAGAATCTCATCAAGCAGCTTCTTGAAGGATCCCAGGGTGTCAGCTTCAACAACATTACTGGAGAGTTGGTTCCTGACCCTCACAATTCTCTGAGTAAAAAAGTGCCTCCTATTTTCTGTTCTGAATGCCCCTTTATCTAATCTCCATTTGTGACCCCTGGTCCTTGTTTCTTTTTTCAGTCCCCTGGGTCGACATTGTCTATACCTTTTAGGATTTTGAATGTTTGAATCAGATCGCTGCATAGTCTTCTTTGTTCAAGACTGAATAGATTCAATTCTTTTAGCCTGTCTGCATCGACATGCCTTTTTAACCCGGGATAATTCTGGTTGCTCTTCTTTGTACTCTTTCTAGAGCAGCAATATCCTTTTTGTAATGAGGTGACCAGAACTGAACACAATATTCTAGGTGAGGTCTTACTAATGCATTGTAAAGTTTTAACATTACTTCCCTTTATTTAAATTCAACACTTCTCACAATATATCCGAGCATCTTGTTGGCCTTTTTTATAGCTTCCCCACATTGTCTAGATGAAGACATTTCTGAGTCAACATAAACTCCTAGGTCTTTTTCATAGATTCCTTTTTCAATTTCAGTATCTCCCATATGATATTTATAATGCACATTTTTATTGCCTGCATGCAATACTTTACACTTTTCTCTATTAAATTTCATTTGCCATGTGTCTGCCCAGTTCTGAATGCTGTCTAGATCATTTTGAATGACCTTTGCTGCTGCAACAGTGTTTGCCACTCCTCCTATTTTTGTGTCGTCTGCAAATTTAACGAGTTTGCTTACTATACCAGAATCTAAATCCATCACTCTCAGACAACCAAGTTTCTGCAACACCTATCACATCGTAGTTACTTGTTAGTGCAGTAGCTTCAAGTTCTAACATTTTGTTTCTGAGACTTCTAGCATTAAGATAAATATATTTAATAGTTGTCTTACCTGAGTTGTTGCCCCTTGTTTTGATGTGGTCTCCCTTCTGTTTCTTGTTTTCTCCCTCCTTCCTTTCTACTTTAAATGCTTCTGGACCTCCTCAAGGATCATTTCTCCGAGTATACTGCATTTTAAATCACTCAGGAAAAATGTATGCATTCTCTCAGCACTTGTATTACAGATAGACACAGTATTAAGCTATATAGAGATATGTAAAGCTCTGGCCAAAAGTTTAGCCTCACCCTCTATATAGAATTAACTAATTTTGCTTCATAAAGTCAAATGAAAAACTGCTGAATAATGTTACCTTGTTAACATATTGAATTACACACCACTTTGTTGTTTTTCCCAGATACTTAACTGAAAAACTGACATGAAAAATGTGACATTTCAAAATCTAACATGAAATACTTACTGCACTGCGATTACTGCTTCCGGTTTTTTTTTTTTTAATTTGTCTCAATCCTAAAATTCTAGGTGATGCATATAAGTCTATACCAGAAGCCATAATCGCAGTACAGTAAGTATTTCATGTTAGATTTTGAAATGTCACATTTTTCCAGTCAGTTTTTCATTAAGTATATGTTCATTCTATATAGAGGGGTATGGAAAACGTTTGGCCAGAGCTGTAGTTTGACAGACAGACAGACAGACAGACAGATAGATAGATAGATAGATAGATAGATAGATAGATAGATAAGATAGCAAACTGTGTGTGTCATCTTGTCAGTACAGTACAGTGTCTGTCTAAGGGAGTGGGGGCAGGGAATGCAGTATGGACAGAAGGAGGAGAGGAAGGTGAGATGTAAGAAGGGAGAGTGACTCTTCCGTCTCCTTATTAGTCCACAAAAGGAGTCGCCTATTTCTGAAGAAATCGAGCCCCTGCCCCCCCCCACCCCACCCCCCCCCCCACCCCACACACACCCTCACTCCGTGGGGAAGCCAAACTTGTATCGTTCTATAGTTAGCCCACCGGGGTCCGGGGGTATAAAAGCTGGACGGATCAGCTCAGCTCATGTCAGTCAGTCTCTGCCTGCCGGCTTCTCTCAGCTTTTGTCTCTTACAGCAACTCCAGAACCACAGAGAAATGGTAAGTGGGACAGGGGACAGGGGACAGGGGGACAACAGGGAACTGGGCAGCTACTGGACTCAAAAACAAATCTGAATTTATTATTGTTATTTCATTCTCCTATTGGAAAAAATACTTTACTGGACTGCTGTAAAATAATTTCAGATCTTCTTGTTTAATTCTGCTATTGGAAAATATATTTTAGTGAACTTTAGATGCAGTGAAACAATTTAGAATGTTATCATTTCATTCTGCTATTCTTTAGTAAAATAAATCAGATGTTATTTAATTCTGCTATTCAAAAATACTGTATTCATTTTATTCTGCTATTGGAAAAAAAATATTTTAGTGCGTTTCTGACGCAGGGAAAGAATTCAGAATTTTTTTGTATTTAATTGTCCAATTTGAAATCGTTTGTATTAATTTTGGTTTAAAAACTTATATTATACTCTGCTAAAGGAATTTTTTTAAATTCTTAAATTTTATTGAAATTCTATATAAAGTTATTATTTAATTCATATATCAGGACAGAGCTAATTATGCATATTATTATGATTATTATTTTTATTATAATAGAAGGCCTAATTGTAAATTCGTATTTAGGATAACAAGAAAATAAATCTTACAGGGTGGGAGTAAATAATATGTACAATTTAAAATGTGTATATATTTATAGTTTGTGCACATTCCATTTAAATGCAAAACATGTTAGAATTAATTGATAAACAAAAAAAACACAAAAAATGTGTTGAAATACTATACGCTCTCGTCTTTTTATTTAATAGCCAGAACCCCCTAATGGATTTAGTGTATCATAACACTATCTACAAAAGAGCTTTAAATAGAGAGGTTTAGATAGAGAGACAGATAGATAGATAGATAGATAGATAGATAGATAGATAGATAGATAGATAGATAGATCCAAATAACTCAGAAAAACGTTAAACAGCAAAATCAGAGTAAAAGGCAGCTACATAGATAGACTGTATCTGTTATGAAACTGCGTGCCCGAGTCCTCCATTGTGGCTCCGGTTGACCTATACTTTGCATACAAAGCAGGCTCCTAGCCTGAGCCAACATGGTGTGCAGTTTCCAATATCCGGACGACGTTAATTTCTCTCCGTTTCCCGCTGTCTCTCTCTCCAGGCACCCAAGAAGGCAAAGAGGAGGCAGGCAGCCGAGGGCGGTTCCTCTAACGTGTTCTCAATGTTCGAGCAGAGCCAGATTCAGGAGTACAAAGAGGTGAGGATAACAAAAAGTAAACTGGGCGGAACAAATGCAGAGCAAGCGATGAAACTGGGCCCCAGCGGCGGCCATTTTGGCTCCAGAACACCAACAGTTTTGCATCCCGCTCTCTATATAGAATAAACTAATTTAGCTTCTTAAAATCGAATGAAAAATGTTCCCTCGTTAACATATTGAATTACACACCGCCGCTTTGGAGTTTTCCCAGATACTTAACGGACAACTGGAAAAATGTGACATTTCGAAATCTAACATGAAATACTTACTGTACTGTTCCGGAATTTATGTCTCAATCCGAAAATTCTAGGGGATGCAAAGCCTTTGGCCGTCGCTATAGATAGATAGATCGATAAATCGATCGCTATAGATCGATAGACATCTATGCATGTATGTTTGTATAGAGATATTTGTGTTTTCTTTGATTACATGATGTTAAATAAAATATTTAAATTATGTTCATATATATATATATATATATATATATATATGATGCAAAACTTTTGACCACAGCTGTAGATTGAAAATATATTTCCATACCAGGTAACTTCCACAACTTAACCAAATGTTGAGATATATTGTATTTCAAAGGAAGTCATTCCCATGTACTTACAAGGTGATTCCTGAGATTTGGGAGACGGAAATAACAGCGAGCAGCGCTCCCGAGATATTCCCAGCTGTCTTACAAGACATTCCTGAGTGTAACTTGAGAACCGACAAACTCATTTTCACTCGCTCACTCGTCTGCTGATCAGCACATTCTTGGCCGGGGAGAAAGCTGTCTCAAACTCAGCACAACCTGAGACCAGCTGTATCGAGTGTCAAGGAGTTTCGATTTCAGGATTACAGTAAAAGCCTTTTCCACTCTTAAGACAAAACAGCTGCGGTTTGCTTAACTGTCAGACTACCCTTGTAAAAGTCTACAATACTAAAAGCACAGCAAAGTAATAAAGCACAGAAAGAATAGGGAAGCATTGTAAAGCACAGAGAGGTCTGGTAAAGCATAGGGAAGCATTGTAAAGCACAGAGAGGTCTGGTAAAGCATAGGGAAGCATTGTAAAGCACAGAGAGGTCTGGTAAAGCATAGGGAAGCATTGTAAAGCACAGAGAGGTCTGGTAAAGCATAGGGAAGCATTGTAAAAGCACAGAGAGGTCTGGTAAAGCATAGGGAAGCACAGAGGTTGTAAAGCACAGAGGTCTGGCAAAAGCATAGGGAAGCATTGGTAAAGCATGGGAAGCAAGCAGAGAGGTGTGGTAAAGCATAGGAAGCATTGTAAAGCACAGAGAGGGTCTGGTAAAGCATAGGAAGAATTGTAAAGCACAGAGATGTCTGGTAAAAGCATAGGGAAGCATTGTAAAGCACAGAGGTCTGGTAAAGCATAGGGAAGCATTGTAAAGCACAGAGTGTGGTAAAGTGTGGTAAAAGCATAGGAAGCATTGCATTGTAAAAGCACAGAGAGGTCTGGTAAAGCATATGGAAGCATTGTAAAAAAACACAGAGGTCTGGTAAAGCATAGGGAAGCATTGTAAAGCACAGAGAGGTCTGGTAAAGCATAGGGAAGCATTGTAAAGCACAGAAAGGTCTGGTAAAGCATATTAATAAGCATGGCAAACCATGGAGGCTAATGCATAGTATAACCACGGGCAAAGCGAAAAAGGCAAACTGCAAAATGACTGCGGAAATGTGAACTTTAAACTTTTATAAGGGGGATCCCAGAACCACTCACTGCGCTAGCGAAAGGAAATATAAAAATGAGTCAATTTGAAAGTCTTTGGAAGTCAGCTTCTCTTTATCTCATTTACACGGTTGAGTCATTTTAGATGTTATTTTTCTTTATGGTTGTTTTTTTGCAGTTAGATTTCCAGATAGAGACACACACACACACACACACACACACACACACACACACACACAGACACACACACACACACACACACACAGACAGAGGTAGACACACACACACACACACACAAAGGCAGAGGTAGACACACACACACACACACACACACACACACACACACAAACACAGACAAAGGTAGACACACACACACAGACACACTCATGCTCTCAGACACACACTCACACAGACAGAGACTCACTCACACACACACACACACACATGCTGACACACACTCACACATGCACAAACACAGATAGACATTCAAATTCAAATTCCAAAAATGCTTTATTGGCATGACGAAAAGAGAGTTTTGCCAAAGCAATTCAACAATGAACATTATTACAAAACATAAACTCAAACAAACACACAGACAGAGGTAGACACACACACAAACTCACACACACACAGACACACTCATTCATGTAAAGCACAGAGAGGTATGATAAAGTGTATTACTGCTTGGTAAATCTGCAATACCACAGTAAACTTACAAGGGTAAGAAATGCATGAGGAACAAATACACTAAGTGCGCAGTGTGTTTTACATCCACTAGGGGGCAGTGTGGTTACCCTCTGATAAACAGTACCAGTTGAACTTGAGGACTCTATTGAGGTTAAAGGGGGAGGTGCGTGGGGGAGGGGGTGGTTATTTGTTAATAATAAAGTTTGAATTGTTCCCTACAGTATTTCCCCCCACCCCCCCTAACCTGGTCTCTCTGTGTCTCAATGAATTTTCCAGGCCTTCACTGTCATCGACCAGAACAGAGATGGCATCATCAGCAAGGAAGATCTCAGAGACACTCTGGCAGCTATGGGTAAGAAACTAGCCCCCTCTATCGCTCCCTCTCTCCCCCTCTACCTCTCTCCTCTCTCCTGTCTCCCACTCTCCCTCAGACACACTACACCGATGAAGGCACTAGAGCCCAAACGCTGGTCTGCTTGACTCAGTTTAGTTTCAATAACACTGATGAAGGCACTAGAGCCCAAACGCTGGTCTGCTTGACTCAGTTTAGTTTCAATAACGCTGATGAAGGCACTAGAGCCCAAACGCTGGTCTGCTTGACTCAGTTTAGTTTCAGTAACGCTGATGAAGGCACTAGAGCCCAAACGCTGGTCTGCTTGACTCAGTTTAGTTTCAGTAAGGCTGATGAAGGCACTAGAGCCCAAACGCTGGTCTTACTCCCCCTCTCTCCCCTTCTTTCTCTCTGCAGGCAGTATGAATGTGAAGAATGAGGAGTTGGAGGCGATGGTAAAGGAAGCCAGCGGCCCCATCAACTTCACCGTCTTCCTCACCATGTTCGGAGAGAAGCTCAAGGGTGAGTCACTGCACACTATACACTTTATACAGACCACTCCCAGTCCAATACACACAATACAGACCACTCCCAGGCCAATACACACACTACAGACCGGTCTCCGGTCCAATACACACATCAAAGACATATAAATACAGCTGTGGCCAAATGAATATATTCAAGCCCAAACAAGGGAACATTGTTCAGCAGTTTCAGTTTCTATGAAGCTGAGGGAGTTCATTCTATATAGAGGTGTGGAATTCAATATGTTAACTGGAACATTATTGACCCAGCTTTATTGGACTCTTCTGAGGGAGTTCATTCTATGAAGGCACTGGAATTCAATATGTTAACTGGAACATTATTCAGCCCCTTTCATTGGACTCTATGAAGCTGAGGGAGTTCATTCTATATAGGGTGTGGAATTCAAATGTTAACAAGGGAACATTATTCAGCAGCTTTCATTGGACTCTGGATGAAGCTGAGGGAGTTCATTCTATATAGAGGGGTGGAATTCAATATGTTTGGGAACATTATTCAGCAGCTTTCATTGGACTCTATGAAGCTGAGGGAGTTCATTCTATATACAGACCAATATGTTAACCATTATTCACAGCTTTCATTGGACATGAAGCTGAGGAGTTCATTCCCAGGAATTCAATATGTTAACTGGAACATTATTCAGCTTTCATTGGACTCTATGAATCAAAGAGTTCATTAAATATAGAGGGTGTATATAATTCAATATGTTAACAAGGGAACATTATTCAGCAGCTTTCATTGGACTCTATAAAGCTGAGGGAGTTCATTCTATATAGAGGGGGTGGAATTCAATATGTTAACAAGGGAACATTATTCAGCAGCTTTCATTGGACTCTATGAAGCTGAGGGAGTTCATTCTATATAGAGGGTGTGGAATTCAATATGTTAACAAGGGAACATTATTCAGCAGGTTTACATTCGACTTTATGAAGCAGAATCAGTTCATTCTATATAGGGGGCGATGCTAAACTTCTGACCAGGTTGTCTTCTAAGATTAGTGTGAAATTATTCGATCTCCCCCTCTCAGGCGCTGACCCAGAGGACGCTATCATGGCTGCATTCAAGGTTTTGGACCCAGAAGCTACCGGAACCATCAAGAAGGATTTGTGAGTAAAGGAACAGAACCCCCCTCCCCCCGAACGATCCTGCAGTGCTGTAGTTATTCCACTAGAGGGAGACCCTCGATTTAGCTCTGCTATAAGCAGTGAGGCATCATTTGAAATTAACCGACTCGTTCTAAAAAAAATCTCTTAAGTATTACTTAATATTTACGTTGTTTCTCTGTTAACGTCGTACGAAAGCGGTTTTGATTTTGTGATTTTCTTTTATTGATGTTTTTTTTTTTTTTTTTTACAGCCTTCAAGAGATGCTGACAACACAGTGCGATAGATTCACTCCTGAAGAGGTGAGATATAGGCATAATTAAAACACAAAAACTAGATCAACAATAATTTTGATCTTTTACTATCTCATAAAAAAATGGAAATGGAAGACGTACTAATTCTCTCTCTCTCTCCCCCCTCTCTCCTCTTTCTCTCTCTGTGTCTCTCTCACTCTCTCTCTTCTTTCTCTCTCTCTTTTGCTCTCTCTCTCTCCCCTCTCTCTCCCCCTCCCTCTCCCCCTCTCTCTCTCTCCCCCCCCTCTCTCCCCTCTCTCCTCTCCTCTTTCTCTCCCTCTCTCTCTCCCCTCTCTCTCTCTCCTCTCTCCCCTCTCCCTCTCCCTCCTCTCTCCCCTCTCTCTCCCCTCTCTCCCTCCCTCTCTCCCCCTCTCTCTCCTCTCTCCCCCCTCTCTCTCTTTCTCTCCCCTCCCCCTCTCTCTCTCCCCTCTCTCTCCTCTCTCTCTCTCCTCTCTCTCCCCTCTCTCTCTCCCCTCTCCCCCTCTCTCCCCTCTCTCTCTCTCTCCCCTCTCCCTCTCTCTCCTCTCTGTCCCCCTCTCTCTCCCCTCCCCTCTCTCTCCCCCCTCTCTCTCTCTCCCCCTCTCCCTCCCTCTCCCTCTCTCGCCCCCCCTCTCTCTCCCCCTCTCTCTCTCCCCTCCCTCCCCTCTCTTTCTCCCCCTCTCCTCTTTCTCTCTCTGTCTCTCTCTTTCACTCTCTCTCCTCTTTCTCTCCCTCTCTCTCCCCCCTCTCCTCTCTCTCCTCTCTCTCTCCTCTCCCTTCTCTCTCTCCCTCTCCTCTCTCCCCCTCTCTCTCTCCCCCTCACTCTCTCTCTCTCAGATTAAGAATTTCTTCACCGCTTTCCCTCCCGATGTCGCCGGCAACGTCGATTACAAGAACGTCTGCTACGTCATCACACACGGAGAGGAGAAGGAGGAATAAATCCGCGCGTCATATCCGCTACTTTAAAAAAAAAAAAAAAAAAAAAAAACAGCAACAACGTCCCTTTTATTTAACTGGGTGTAGGGAACCCCCAAAACCAAAAGTCCGCTGTCTCTCTGTAATCTCCGGACCCCCCCCTTCACCCCTCTTTCCTCTCCTTCTTTCTCGTTCTCCCTCCCGCCAATACTCAAAAAAGCGGCAAATGTCTTAAAACCAGCCTCCTCGTTTAAAATCTTACTTCGTCTTAATAGGAATGGCGGGAGTTTACTGATTTCCTCTCCTCCTCCCTCCGTTTGCAAAAGACTGTTTTAAAATAAAATAGTCTGTGAAAGTCGAGGGGAAGAGAGAGTGAGGGGGGTAACGGAAGAGGAGAAAGACGGGATGAATGGACGATAAAAGGAAATCGAGCCTCCTGAAAGCGATGGCAGGTTTTCGGAGCGAGCAAGGGAGGGAGGAGTGAGGAACAACGTAAAGAAATTCAGGAGGGGACGGAAGAACTGACGTCTTAAAACATGTTTCTGTTTTTTTTCTCTCTCGGAGAGAGTCACTCTAACTTGACCATCCTGCTTGTAAAAAATAAATGTGCAAATTACAAATAAAATTCTTAATTTTCTTTTTGTGTGAGTGTGTGTGTGGGGGCAGGTACTACTATCAATGCGCGGACAGAATTTGAGAAAATGTCCCCACAAAGATAGTAACTTCTGAAAAAAAAAAAAACGACGTTGTGGGTCCCCAAATTTGTTAAAAACTTTTTAAGAACTAAATATGCCTTCAAAAAAAATAAAAGTGCCAAAATTATTATTATTTATTTCTTAGCAGACGCCCTTATCCAGGGCAACTTACAATTGTTACAAGATATCACATTATTTTTTACATACAATTACCCATTTATACAGTTGGGTTTTTACTGGAGCAATCTAGGTAAAGTACCTTGCTCAAGGGTACAGCAGCAGTGTCCCCTACCAGGGATTGAACCCACAACCCTCCGGTCAAGAGTCCAGAGCCCTAACCACTACTCCACACTGCTAGCTTGTTATCGACTTTCACCCTGTGTGGAGTTTTGCCTGACTCCAGTTAGAAATAGTAAATTAAAATATAGTGAGAGTCAATGAGAAGTCCCTACAAATATAGGAATAGAAACGTGTGTGTGCTTGTTTTGTCTGATTGGTTCCCCTGCTATGATTCTGAACTGTGGTTTTAGAAACGACCACCAGAGGGCGTGCATGTCTTAGTTTGTTTTACACGACTGTGCTTGGTTTGTTGGGCTTAAAAACAAACAAACATTGTGCTGCATTAAAATGTTTTATTTGAGTCTCCCCTGGTAAAGGCACGGCCGCGTGGCGTGCAGGGGGGAGTCACACAGTCAGGGGAGCGCAGGGGTCTCCCGAGGGTCTCCCCTGGTAAAGGCACGGTGGCGTGGTGTGCAGGGGGAGTCACACAGTCAGGGGAGCGCAGGGGTCCCCGAGGGTCTCCTGGTAAAGGCACGGCCGTGTGGTGTGCAGGGGAGTCACACAGTCAGGGAGCGCAGGGGTCCCTGAGGGTCTCCCTGGTAAGGCAACGGCCGCGTGGTGCTCACCAGTCAGGGGAGCGCAGGGGTCCCCGAGGGTCTCCCCTGGTAAAGGCACCGCGTGGCGTGCAGGGGGAGTCACACAAGGGGAGCGCAGGGGTCCCCGAGGGTCTCCCCTGGTAAAGGCACGGCCGCGTGGCGTGCAGGGGGGGAGTCACAAAGTCAGGGGAGCGCAGGGGTCCCCGAGGGTCTCTCCTGAGTAAATGTTAATCGTTATAACACATATATAACATTTACCAATACCAATGTGCGGGTGCATTGTATAAAAAATAGCCACTGCCGTCCATTTCTCTAGCAGCCAGAAGCAATATCGCTAGCCACATTAACAATTACAACACGGCTGCGGTATTTTGATCAAATTAAATTGTGCAAATACATCAGGGAGCACTATGTGTCTACCTATAAAAGATTTAGATCGTTAACTGTGCAATATTTAAAATGAAAAGCGCGATCGTAAACAGCTGTTTTACCCATTCCTATCAAAAGGACATCTTGTTCAAGTAATGGTCAGTTATTTAGAGCAGCGCTTCCCATCCCCGGGAATGAAATCTCCAACTGTTTAAAAAGCTGAAAACAATTAAAAAGGTCCAATTAAGCTAATGAATTATTATTATTATTATTGTTATTGTTATTGTTATTATTATTATTATTATTGTTATTATTATTATTATTATTATTTATTTATTTCTTAGCAGACGCCCTTATCCAGGGCGATTTACAGTCGTAAACAAAAATACATTTCAAGAATCACAGTACAAGTAATAATACAATTAAGAGCAAGATAAATACAATGACTCTGGTTCTAGCAAGTACAAGTATATGACAAAATACGACTCAATAACAGAGCAGATAACGGCGTCAGTGATAGTTACATCAGGATATAATTAAATACAAAATACTACAGATTCAATAACACTTGTGACAGATTACAGTACTCTAAAGTACAGGATTAAATGCAGTAAAATAGGGGGCAGATAAGAGCAAGTCCAGAGAAGGGTCTAGGATGGAGAACTCATTTGGAATGAAAATCAGCCGACCCAGCAGGGGGTCCCCAGGAATAGGATTGGAGAAACCCTGATTTAGATGCACCGACAACCATCCACTGAATAATAATAATAATAATAATAATAATAATATATATATATATATATATATATATATATATATATATATATATATATATATATATATATATATATATATGAATATGAAGGCAGACTGTACACGTAGATACATTTCACTCGGACTCTGAGGCTGCCAGAGCATCCCAAACGTGATTTATAGCACCCCAAACGTGATTTATAGGCGCTATAAAGTAATTTTATACAAAGAAATCAGAAACAACAAAAGAGACCATGCATATTATATTTTACAAGGAAACATTTCTATACACTGCAGTATTTAAGTGGACCATAACATTACGACCAGCGTGGATGATTGAAATATTACCTTAGAACAACGAAACGAACGCATCTTCCACATCAAAAAGTTACATAAGAACATAAGAACATAAGAAAGTTTACAAACGAGAGGAGGCCCCATTCAGCCCATCTTGCTCGTTTGGTTGTTAGTAGCTTATTGATCCCAGAATCTCATCAAGCAGCTTCTTGAAGGATCCCAGGGTGTCAGCTTCAACAACATTACCACATAAGGGGAAATCGGGGACAGTTGTAACACCTTGAATTTCTCCAATCAGAAGCAAGCTAGAGTGCCACCACTCACTCGGCGCATGCTCAGTTCAGCTCTCTGCCTGTGGAAGAGGAGCTGTCTGTGCCAAAGCGCTGAGATTTTACATACAAACATCGACCTAGTAGAGTACATTTTTCCCCAGTTTTCTTTTTGTGACATATGCCTGTGTTATCCAGTTTAGCATCCTCATCCCTGATCTCTGTACTTATAATTGACGTTTCTTGCTGGAACATGAGGTTTAGTAATGGCTCTCTGGGTTGGGGCCCATTGCAACACGTGTTACAATTTACCCCATAACACCATTAGATGAACTATACTTGGGCACATGAATCTTGCACTGAAGGAAATGCTCATATATCACAACTGGGACTCAGCCTGACATATTTTACTTGATAAGGGTTATACTTGTATGGGGCGTTAAAAAGTTTTAAAAGCAGGACAACAAACAAACCAAAAATATCCCAAATAAAGAAACATATTCAGTTTTTGAGTTAAATAAAACAAAGTTCATATTTACTTTTCATGGGCAGCAGTGTGGAAAGGGCTTTGGACTCTTGATCCAGTGGGGGACACTGCAATAAAACATTCAATTTTTGAGTTAATGATATCTTAAGTCGCCCTGGATAGACTTTAAATAAAAATATACACAAAAAGTTTAAAAGATTTAAAAAAAAATATTTTATTTTCAGGACGTTTGGGGATTGGTAGAAGACAGAAAGCCCTTTTTTTATTTTTTTAACGTTCATTTTGTTGTTTATTTCTGTAAAGAAAAAGACATTTTGTGTTTATATGGATGGGTCAAAGTTCAAGTACATTTTTTAAAAAAAAATGTACACAAAAGTTTAAAAAGACGTTTCAGTTGTTTCTTATATAAGAAAGAAGTCATTCGTGCACTACAATGCTTGATATTAACGAGGTGCTGACCAGTATAAGGTAATTACATGTAATGAAGGCAGAGTCTCTACAGCAATGCAAAACAGACATTCACGGTCGAGCATTTTGCTTCAAAAGGATTAATTATTTAACTTCTGCTCATTTGTTTTCTTCTTCAAAAAAAAAAAACAACTCTTTATTAATTTAAAAACATGATTGTAACGTGTCTAGTGTGTGTGTGTGTGATTGTAACGTGTCGTGTGTGTGTATGGAGAGAGAGAGAGAGAGAGAGAGAGAGAGAGAGAGAGAGAGAGAGAGAGAGAGAGAGAGCTTTGGAGTTAAGGTGAGAGAATACCTATAGAACTGTGGGTAGTTGGGATTTATGCAAATATCTGAATTACAAGAGCCAATCAATTCGTGTGAAAGTATAAGGCTTCTACATTCACCGCTGAATTATGAATTGTTATGATCTGCGGTAAATACAGCCGATGTTTATCTTGTTAATTATGGTTGTGTTATGTTACATACAGCTATCAAAATTGCTTCCGGGTGTATTGAAGGAAAACATCTTTTCACTTATCATGTGCTAGCACCTCCAGCACACCCTACGTGCTATCAGGTCCAGACTCACGAAACACGCAATATTCTCAGAAATGTCCTGTTTCGGCCTGCAATGCTGATAATCTCTGTCTCACAGAAAGAACTTTCTATTTCTGCTCAATTCAGTTCAGAAATTTGATAACCTAATTAAACAGCATGTTTTCCAAAGTGCGATACTGAATGTTCCAGAATGGGTCGCTGAATTGTTAGTATTATTAAAAAAATAATAATAATTAGAGCCAGCGCTGTCTATAAAAGTCTATTGGATCTGAAATGCAACGCCTTAAAATAATGAAATCAAATTACATAATAAAATGAAATAAAATACAAAATACACTCATTAACATGTTATTATGATGCTGTACTAATTATAGTATTTAACGTAATTCTACGCGGTTGGATACTGTAATGTGGCAACATCATCGTTTATATAATATTCAGGTTTCAGGATCTTTATCAATCAATATTTATTTTAGGGCAGCAGTGTGGAGTAGTGGTTAGGGCTCTGGATTCTTGACCGGAGGGTCGTGGGTTCAATCCCAGGTGGGGGGGGGCACTGTTGCTGTATCCTTTACCTAGATTGCTCCAGTAAAAACCCAACTGTATAAATGGGGAATTGTATGTAAAAAATAATGTGATATCTTGTAACAATTGTAAGTCGCCCTGGATAAGGGCGTCTGCTAAGAAATAAATAATAATAATATAGCGCCTTTCATAGTGGACCTTTAGGAGGTCAACGCACGTTCCGTAATGGTTACATTTCATACCTATGATTATATATATAATCTTTATTTTATAAAGCGCCTATGCACGCATCTCAAAGCGCTGTACAAACACACAAAAACACAGAGAACCACATATCCATACAGCATATTTATTTCTTAGCAGACACCCTTTTCCAGGGCTACTTACAATTGTTACAAGATATCACATTGTACATTATTTCACATTATACAGATATCACATTATTTTACATACAATTACTCATTTATACAGTTGGGTTTTTACTGGAGCAATCTAGGTAAAGTACCTTGCTCAAGGGTATAGCAGCAGTGTCCCCCCACCTGGGATTGAACCCACGACCCTCCGGTCAAGAGTCCAGAGCCCTAACCACTACTCCACACTGCTACCCATATTAAGAGTATACCTAACATAAAAAGAAATTACACAAATCAAAAACCAAATCATGATAAAATGCCTGAACGTAAAAGTGTCTCTAACTGTTTTTTAAAAGCATCAACGGTCTTAGCCTCCCTGACACATTGAGGAAGGTCGTTCCAAAGTTTGGGCGCATAGCGGCAAAAAGCCCCCATCGCCAAGGAGCGAAGCTTAGTTTTGGGTATTGCCAATAAACCCGAGGATGAAGAACGTAGATTACGTACGGGTGTGTAACGTGTAAGCAATTCAGCAACGTAACATGGAGCTAAACCGTTTGGAGCCTTATAGGTTAACAACAGTATTTTAAAATCAATCCTGCTCTCAACCGGCAACCACTGCAAAGAAGCAAGAACCGGTGTAATCTGGGCACCCAGTTTAGTGCACAGTTAAAATGTGAGCAGCGGAGTTCTGAATATATTGTAGCCTGCTGATAGCAGCCTTGGAGACACCTGCAAACGACGCGTTGCAATAATCGAGCCGGAAAGAAACAAAGGCATGAACTAGCCTTTCTGCATCAGGCACAGACGACATAGGGCACAGACAAGCAATGTTACGAAGGTGAATAAAGGATACCTTGGTGACACTGCGGACATGTGACTCGAAAGTAAGGCTAGGGTCACAGATCATACCAAGATTCCTAACTACAGAGCTCGATTTAACTTCAAGCCCATCGATCACTATGCTAAAAGAGTCAACATTTCTAAGTTGTCGAGGAAAGCCAAGTATAGCATTACTTCGTTTTTATCGCTATTTAATCTGTCAAACAATTATCAAGAGCCGAAACATATCATTATTCATTCTGAAGTTGTAGAAAATGAGTAATTTCGTGCTATATGTTTTAAGACGGCTTTTCCCACGCTCCAATTACTTAGTTTAAATATTATTATTATTATTTGTTTATTTAGCAGACGCCTTTATCCAAGGCGACTTACAGAGACTAGTGTGTGAGCTGCAGAGTCACTTGCAACTACGTCTCACCCGAAAGACGGAGCACAAGGAGGTGAAGTGACTTGCTCAGGGTCACACAGTGAGTCAGTGGCTGAGGTGTGATATGAACCGGGGACCCCCTGGTTACAAGCCCGTTTCTTTAACCACTGGACCACACAACCTCCCAACTACGTGGGGCAACAAAAATATCAGCCACGTGGAAAAATCTCGATTCTTAGAGGTTTAGGGTTAGGTATTGGGTTACGGTTCGGTTTCAGGGCTGGGGTTGGTTAGGTTAGGGTCAGGGTGGGTTGATGGAGAAGTGAAAGGTGGGAGTGCTTGGCAAACGCGCTAGAATCATCTGATGCCCTCGGGACACTTTCTAGCGGATTTTCCTTTACGCTGCTCACCGTGTCTTCGGCTGTTTTTCATAAACATCGACACAGTACCAAAAAAAACTGTTTACATCAGCTGCACAAACGAAACTGGAAGCGCATAGCAAGATTTTTTTTTCTTGGAATGTATTCTGACACTACCCAGCGAATGAGTGCTGCTGAATGATAAGACTCTGCAGTAAATTGAAAAAAACAAAAAAAAAAAAAAAAACACGATGCGTCTTGCAATCGTAATGAACACCCGACACTGTGAATCGAACACGCGTTTGTTCAAACTTCATTTTAATTAGTTTTATGTTTTTAAATCATTATTTTTGCTCAGTATGCTGTCAAGGTTGAAGGACGGCTGGCGTATAGATCCTTTAAATAGACTCTGTTGACTGTTTACCAGAAATCAAAACCAATGTAATGATCAATGATAAATGAAGTCCACGGGAGCAGACATGTATTCATTTTACACGCCAATGTAGTTAAACTGAGTCTGTAAAGAAAAGTCCTCCATCATTTATCCTTCTTATACTCCTAATAAGACGTATTACTCGATAATAAAATATACTCTGAGATCATCGACAGTGTTCGGTCTAGAAATGCAAGTATAAACTTGATAAGGACTTTTTTTTTTAAAAGCGTCATTTTTTAAATATTTTTTTGACATCGTTAATTATCTTGAATAAAAGCACAAACAATGTTGACCACCTTTGTGCGTTTGGCGCAGCTATTTAAACACGGAGGTCGCACGGCTAAAGGACAGCCCCGGTGACGTCACAGGTCTTATATTAGACAGGGGTTTTCCTCGTCCTGTCACACATACTGAAGCGAGTCTTGAGGAGAAGGTAAGTGAATGTGTTTTACAAATACTGTGTTTGCAAAACTTTAGTTGCACCACTTTTTGTTATAAACCACTCAGTGTTCTGATTGCGCATTGCTCACTAGGAGTTTTGTGATAATGAGTTTTTAGTAACATTACAGAAGAGGAAATGGAGCATGCAGGTACTCTTGTAAAATGTTAAATATGTTTATCACTTTCTCCCTCTCTTTACCTCCCATATTTATCACTCTCTCTCTCTCCTTCCACCCTCCATCTCCCCTCCCCTTACTTCATTCCCTTTACCTCTCTGTCTCCCCCCCTTACCTCCCCCTCCCTTACCTCTCCCCCTTACCTCTGTCTACCCCCTCCCTTACCTCTGTTTACCCCCTCTCTTACCTCTCTGTTTACCCCCTCCCTTACCTCTCTGTCTCCCCCCTCCCTTACCTCTCCCCTCACCTCTCTGTCTCCCCCCTCCCTTACCTCTCCTCCCCATCCTCTTGTACCCCTCTTGTTTCCCCTTCTCCATCTACCCATTCTGTGCATTCTAACTCTCTCTCTCCTCTCTCTCTCTCACTCTCTCTCTCTCTCTCTGTTCACATTATTAAGCCCCGCAGCTGATCCGAGATGGAGACGACGGTGAAGGACCACATTATAGACACGCTCAACGCCCTGGACGTTGGCACTGGTAAGATTATTAATATTATTATTAGTATGATTATGATTATGGTTATGATTGTTATTACAATGTATATTATTATTATTATTATTATTATTATTATTATTATTATTATTATTACGCCAGCCAAATACTACAGCATTTTGGATGCAAGAAATTTGCAGAATTAAAAGTGACTGAAATACAGAGGGAGAGAGAGAGAGGGAGAGAGAGAGAGAGAGAGAAAGAAAGAGAGAGGAGCAGAGAGGAGAGGAGAGGGGCGCATTAGTACGTCTTCGAAGAGAGTTATAAATTGAGAGATAAACATTTTTTGAACATGTACTTTCTGAATGTTTGTTCTTCTTATTCGTCCTATTCGTATTCTTAAGAAGATTGGGTTGAAATACATCCTCAATCGAAATCAGGATTTAAATACATCCATCCAGTTTAGTTTAGTTAACCACATGTGATGCAGAAAGGTTTCCAGAGAAGGTGTTGTGTTCATGCAGTAAAGCTGTGTAGCTCATGCCCCATGGGTCTGAAGCTTGTTTAATTTAGTTTAGATTAGTTTATTCACTTTGTGCCCACAGGGCCAGCACAGGTACATCTCAATAGAGCAGCTCATATACAAAGAGAGACCTGAGTAAACCATACACCATAAAATAACAATACAACAATAATCAACCATTCTATTCTAAGGTGACATCATTTTCTCTTGCAGAACCAGCCCCTCCTGGAGAGGTAAAGATAGACTCAGTGGGAAGTGACTCTGTTTCTCTGAGCTGGGGCAGTCCAGAAAATATGGATGGGATCCCACACAGCTTTTACATTACCTACTCTAGCTCTGATCGGAGTCACCAAGACTACATCACTGCACCCTCCAATTCCACTGTCATCTCTGAGCTGAGACCTGGGAGAGAGTACACCTTCACAGTCACCACAGTGCTGGAGAATGGGACCCAGAGCATGCCTGTTTCAACAGCTGTCTGCACAAGTAAGGACACATTATCTACAACTCAGTGTATTAGACTCATAGATCTTGTGTACTTTCTTTTTGTCTTATTCTAGCTCAAGTAGACCCATTTCTTGTATTTCATACATTTGTGATGATACATAAACCACATGTGATGCAGAAAGGTTTCCAGAGAAGGTGTTTTGTTCATGCTATAAAGGTGTGTAGCTCATGCCCCATGGGTCTGAAGCTTGTTTAATTTAGTTTAGATTAGTTTATTCACTTTGTGCCCACAGGGCCAGCACAGGTACATCTCAATAGTGCAAGCGCTAACACAAGGAGAGACCTGAGTAAACCATACACCATAAAATAACTATACAACAATAATCAACCATTCTATTCTAAGGTGACCCCACTTTCTCTTGCAGAAGCACATCCTCCAGGAGAGATAAAGATAGACTCAGTCGGAAGCGACTCTGTCTCTCTGAGCTGGGGCAGTCCTGACAATATGGATGAGATCCCACACACCTTTTACATTACCTACTCTAGCTCTGATAGGAGTCACCAAGACTACATCACTGCACCCTCCAATTCCACTATCATCTCTGAGCTGAGACCTGGGAGAGAGTACACCTTCACAGTCACCACAGTGCTGATGAAAGGGACCCAGAGCATGCCTGTTTCAACAGCTGCCTGGACAAGTAAGAATTATTTATTTACAACTCTTCTTCTGAATATTAGTCTGTCAATCTAGTCGTTACAGCGATACTCTTTTCCCTTCCAGAACCGTCTCCTAATGGAGAGATAAATATAGACTCAGTGGGAAGTGACTCTGTTTCTGTGAGCTGGGACAGTCCAGAAAATATGGATGGGATCCCACACAGTTTTTATATTACCTACTCTAGCGCTGATGAGAGTCACCAAGACTCCATCACTGCAACTTCCAATTCCACTGTCATATCTAAGCTGAGACCTGGGAGAGAGTACACCTTCACAGTCACCACAGAGCTGGAGAATGGGACCCAGAGCATCCCTGTTTCAACAGCTGCCTGGACAAGTAAGAATTATTTATTTACAACTCTTCTAAAGAATATTAGTCTCTCAATCTAGTTGTTACATCAATTCTCTTTTCTCTTCCAGAACCGTCTCCTCCTGGAGAAATAAACATAGACTCAGTGGAAATGGATTCTGTTTCTCTGACTTGGGTCAGTCCTGACAATATGGAAAGGATCCCACACAGCTTTCACATTACCTACTCTAGCTCTGATAGGGGTCACCAAGACTCCATCACTGCACCCTCCAATTCCACTGTCATCTCTAAGCTGAGACCTGGGAGAGAGTACACCTTCACAGTCACCACAGAGCTGGAGAATGGGACCCAGAGCATGCCTGTTTCAACAGCTGTCTGCACAAGTAAGGATACGTTCTCTACAACTCAGAGTATTAGACACATAGATCATGTATATGTCCTTTTTCTCATTCTAGCTAAAGTAGACCAATGTTTTGTATTTCACACATTTGTGATTATACATAAACCACTTGTGATGGAGAAAGGGTTCCAGAGAAGGTGTTGTGTTCATGCTATAAAGCTGTGTAGCTCATGCCCCATGGGTCTGAAGCTTGTTTTGTTTAGTTTAGTTTAGTTTATTCACTCTGTACCCTCGGGGCCAGCACAGGTACATCTCAATAGTGCAGCACATATACAAAGAGAGACCTGAGTAAACCATACACCATAAAATAACTATACAACAATAATCGACCATTCTATTCTAAGGTGACATCATTTTCTCTTGCAGAACCACCCCCTCCTGGAGAGGTAAAGGTAGACTCAGTGGAAAGCGACTCTGTTTCTCTGAGTTGGGGCAGTCCTGACAATATGGAAGGGATCCCACACAACTTTTACATTACCTACTCTAGCTCTGATGAGAGTCACCAAGACTACATCACTGCACCATCCAATTCCACTATCATCTCTGAGCTGAGACCTGGGAGAGAGTACACCTTAACAGTCACCACAGAGCTGGAGAATGGGACCCAGAGCGCGCCAGTTTCAACAGCTGTTTGCACAAGTAAAAATGATTTATTTACAACTTCTAATGAATATTTGTCTGTGAATCTAGTTGTTACATCAATTTACTTTTCTCTTCCAGAACCGTCTCCTCCTGGAGTGATAAAGTTAGACTCAGTGGGAAGTGACTCTGTTTCTCTGAGCTGGGGCAGTCCAGAAAATATGGATGGGATCCCACACAGTTTTTATATTACCTACTCTAGCGCTGATGAGAGTCACCAAGACTCCATCACTGCACCCTCCAATTCCACTGTCATCTCTGAGCTGAGACCTGGGAGAGAGTACACCTTCACAGTCACCACAGAGCTGGAGAATAGGACCCAGAGCATCCCTGTTTCAACAGCTGTTTGCACAAGTAAAAATGATTTATTTACAACTGTTCTTCTGAATATTAGTCTCTCAATCTAGTTGTTACATCAATTCTCTTTTCTCTTACAGAACCGTCTCCTCCTGGAGAGATAAAGTTAGACTCAGTCAGAAGTGACTCTGTTTCTCTGAGCTGGGAGAGTCCAGAAAATATGGATGGGATCCCACATAGTTTTCACATTACCTACTCTAGGTCTGATGAGAGTCAGCAAGACTCCATCACTGCACCCTCAATTCCACTGTCATCTCTAAGTTGAGACCTGGGAGAGAATACACCTTCACTGTCACCACAGAGCTGGAGAATGGGATCCTGAGCATGCCTGTTTCAACAGCTGTCTGCACAAGTAAGGATAACGTTCTCTACAACTCAGAGTATTAGACACATAGATCATGTATATGTCCTTTTTCTTATTCTAGCTAAAGTAGACCAATGTTTTGTATTTCACATTTGTGATTATACATAAACCACTTGTGATGGAGAAAGGGTTCCAGAGAAGGTGTTGTGTTCATGCTATAAAGCTGTGTAGCTCATGCCCCATGGGTCTGAAGCTTGTTTTGTTTAGTTTAGTTTAGTTTATTCACTCTGTACCCTCGGGGTCAGCACAGGTACATCTCAATAGTGCAGGACATATACAAAGAGAGACCTGAGTAAACCATACACCATAAAATAACAATACAACAATAATCGACCATTCTATTCTAAGGTGACATCATTTTCTCTTGCAGAACCACCCCTTCCTGGAGAGGTAAAGGTAGACTCAGTGGAAAGCGACTCTGTTTCTCTGAGCTGGGGCAGTCCTGACAATATGGAAGGGATCCCACACAGCTTTTACATTACCTACTCTAGCTCTGATGAGAGTCACCAAGACTACATCACTGCACCCTCCAATTCCACTATCATCTCTGAGCTGAGACCTGGGAGAGAGTACACCTTAACAGTCACCACAGAGCTGGAGAATGGGACCCAGAGCGCGCCAGTTTCAACAGCTGTTTGCACAAGTAAAAATGATTTATTTACAACTTCTAATGAATATTTGTCTGTGAATCTAGTTGTTACATCAATTTATTTTTTCTCTTCCAGAACCGTCTCCTCCTGGAGTGATAAAGTTAGACTCAGTGGGAAGTGACTCTGTTTCTCTGAGCTGGGGCAGTCCAGAAAATATGGATGGGATCCCACACAGTTTTATATTACCTACTCTAGCGCTGATGAGAGTCACCAAGACTCCATCACTGCACCCTCAATTCCACTGTCATCTCTGAGCTGAGACCTGGGAGAGAGTACACCTTCACAGTCACCACAGAGCTGGAGAATAGGACCCAGAGCATCCCTGTTTCAACAGCTGTTTGCACAAGTAAAAATGATTTATTTACAACTGTTCTTCTGAATATTAGTCTCTCAATCTAGTTGTTACATCAATTCTCTTTTCTCTTACAGAACCGTCTCCTCCTGGAGAGATAAAGTTAGACTCAGTCAGAAGTGACTCTATTTCTCTGAGCTGGGAGAGTCCAGAAAATATGGATGGGATCCCACATAGTTTTCACATTACCTACTCTAGGTCTGATGAGAGTCAGCAAGACTCCATCACTGCACCTCAATTCCACTGTCATCTCTAAGTTGAGACCTGGGAGAGAATACACCTTCACTGTCACCACAGAGCTGGAGAATGGGATCCTGAGCATGCCTGTTTCAACAGCTGTCTGCACAAGTAAGGATACGTTCTCTACAACTCAGAGTATTAGACACATAGATCATGTATATGTCCTTTTTCTTATTCTAGCTAAAGTAGACCAATGTTTTGTATTTCACACATTTGTGATTATACATAAACCACTTGTGATGGAGAAAGGGTTCCAGAGAAGGTGTTGTGTTCATGCAATAAAGCTGTGTAGCTCATGCCCCATGGGTCTGAAGCTTGTTTTGTTTAGTTTAGATTAGTTTATTCACTCTGTACCCTCGGGGCCAACACAGGTACATCTCAATACTGCAGCACATATACAAAGAGAGACCTGAGTAAGCCATACACCATAAAATAACTATACAACAATAATCGACCATTCTATTCTAAGGTGACATCATTTTCTCTTGCAGAACCACCCCCTCCTGGAGAGGTAAAGGTAGACTCAGTGGAAAGCGACTCTGTTTCTCTGAGCTGGGGCAGTCCTGACAATATGGAAGGGATCCCACACAGCTTTTACATTACCTACTCTAGCTCTGATGAGAGTCACCAAGACTACATCACTGCACCCTCCAATTCCACTATCATCTCTGAGCTGAGACCTGGGAGAGAGTACACCTTCACAGTCACCACAGAGCTGGAGAATGGGACCCAGAGCACGCCAGTTTCAACAGTTGTTTGCACAAGTAAAAATGATTTATTTACAACTTCTAATGAATATTTGTCTGTGAATCTAGTTGTTACATCAATTTTCTTTTCTCTTCCAGAACCGTCTCCTCCTGGAGAGATAAAGTTAGACTCAGTCAGAAGTGACTCTGTTTCTCTGAGCTGGGAGAGTCCAGAAAATATGGATGGGATCCCACATAGTTTTCACATTACCTACTCTAGCTCTGATGAGAGTCAGCAAGACTCCATCACTGCACCCTCCAATTCCACTGCCATCTCTAAGTTGAGACCTGGGAGAGAATACACCTTCACAGTCACCACAGAGCTGGAGAATGGGATCCAGAGCTTGCCTGTTTCAACATATGTCTGCACAAGTAAGAGTTATTTATTTACAACTCTTCCTCTGAATATTAGTCTCTCAATCTAGTTGTTACATAAATTCTCTTTTTTGTTCCAGAACCGCCTACTGGAGAGATAATGATAGACTCAGTGGGATGCGACTATGTTTCTCTGAGCTGGGACAGTCCTGACAATATGGATGGGACCCCACACAGCTTTTACATTACCTACTCTACCTCTGATAGGAGTCACCACGACTTCATCACTGCACCCTCCAATTCCACTGTCATCTCTAAGCTGAGACCTGGGAGAGAGTACACCTTCACACTCACCACAGAACTGGAGAATGGGACCCAGAGCATGCCTGTTTCAACAGCTGTTTGCACAAGTAATAAATGATTTATTTACAACTGTTCTTCTGAATATTAGTCTCTCAATCTAGTTGTTAGATCAATTCTCTTTTCTCTTCCAGAACCGTCTCCTCCTGGAGAGATAAACATAGACTCAGTGGAAATGGATTCTGTTTCTCTGACTTGGGTCAGTCCTGACAATATGGAAGGGATCCCACACAGTTTTTACATTACCTACTCTAGCTCTGATAGGGGTCACCAAGACTCCATCACTGCACCCTCCAATTCCACTGTCATCTCTGAGCTGAGACCTGGGAGAGAGTACACCTTCACAGTCACCACAGAGCTGGAGAATGGGACCCAGAGCATGCCAGTTTCAACAGCTGTCTGCACAAGTAAGGATACGTTCTCTACAACTCAGAGTATTAGACACATAGATCATGTATATGTCCTTTTTCTCATTCTAGCTAAAGTAGACCAATGTTTTGTATTTCACACATTTGTGATTATACATAAACCACTTGTGATGGAGAAAGGGTTCCAGAGAAGGTGTTGTGTTCATGCTATAAAGGTGTGTAGCTCATGCCCCATGGGTCTGAAGCTTGTTTTGTTTAGTTTAGTTTAGTTTATTCACTCTGTACCCTCGGGGTCAGCACAGGTACATCTCAATAGAGCAGCACATATACAAAGAGAGAGCTGAGTAAACCATACACCATAAAATAACTATACAACAATAATCGACCATTCTATTCTAAGGTGACATCATTTTCTCTTGCAGAACCACCCCCTCCTGGAGAGGTAAAGGTAGACTCAGTGGAAAGCGACTCTGTTTCTCTGAGCTGGGGCAGTCCTGACAATATGGAAGGGATCCCACACAACTTTTACATTACCTACTCTAGCTCTGATGAGAGTCACCAAGACTACATCACTGCACCCTCCAATTCCACTATCATCTCTGAGCTGAGACCTGGGAGAGAGTACACCTTAACAGTCACCACAGAGCTGGAGAATGGGACCCAGAGCACGCCAGTTTCAACAGCTGTTTGCACAAGTAAAAATGATTTATTTACAACTTCTAATGAATATTTGTCTGTGAATCTAGTTGTTACATCAATTTACTTTTCTCTTCCAGAACCGTCTCCTCCTGGAGTGATAAAGTTAGACTCAGTGGGAAGTGACTCTGTTTCTCTGAGCTGGGGCAGTCCAGAAAATATGGATGGGATCCCACACAGTTTTTATATTACCTACTCTAGCGCTGATGAGAGTCACCAAGACTCCATCACTGCACCCTCCAATTCCACTGTCATCTCTAAGCTGAGACCTGGGAGAGAGTACACCTTCACAGTCACCACAGAGCTGGAGAATAGGACCCAGAGCATCCCTGTTTCAACAGCTGTTTGCACAAGTAAAAATGATTTATTTACAACTGTTCTTCTGAATATTAGTCTCTCAATCTAGTTGTTACATCAATTCTCTTTTCTCTTACAGAACCGTCTCCTCCTGGAGAGATAAAGTTAGACTCAGTCAGAAGTGACTCTGTTTCTCTGAGCTGGGAGAGTCCAGAAAATATGGATGGGATCCCACATAGTTTTCACATTACCTACTCTAGGTCTGATGAGAGTCAGCAAGACTCCATCACTGCACCCTCCAATTCCACTGTCATCTCTAAGTTGAGACCTGGGAGAGAATACACCTTCACTGTCACCACAGAGCTGGAGAATGGGATCCTGAGCATGCCTGTTTCAACAGCTGTCTGCACAAGTAAGGATACGTTCTCTACAACTCAGAGTATTAGACACATAGATCATGTATATGTCCTTTTTCTTATTCTAGCTAAAGTAGACCAATGTTTTGTATTTCACACATTTGTGATTATACATAAACCACTTGTGATGGAGAAAGGGTTCCAGAGAAGGTGTTGTGTTCATGCTATAAAGCTGTGTAGCTCATGCCCCATGGGTCTGAAGCTTGTTTTGTTTAGTTTAGTTTAGTTTATTCACTCTGTACCCTCGGGGTCAGCACAGGTACATCTCAATAGAGCAGCACATATACAAAGAGAGACCTGAGTAAACGATACACCATAAAATAACTATACAACAATAATCAACCATTCTATTCTAAGGTGACATCATTTTCTCTTGCAGAACCACCCCCTCCTGGAGAGGTAAAGGTAGACTCAGTGGAAAGCGACTCTGTTTCTCTGAGCTGGGGCAGTCCTGACAATATGGAAGGGATCCCACACAGCTTTTACATTACCTACTCTAGCTCTGATGAGAGTCACCAAGACTACATCACTGCACCCTCCAATTCCACCATCATCTCTGAGCTGAGACCTGGGAGAGAGTACACCTTCACAGTCACCACAGAGCTGGAGAATGGGACCCAGAGCGCGCCAGTTTCAACAGCTGTTTGCACAAGTAAAAATGATTTATTTACAACTTCTAATGAATATTTGTCTGTGAATCTAGTTGTTACATCAATTTTCTTTTCTCTTCCAGAACCGTCTCCTCCTGGAGTGATAAAGTTAGACTCAGTGGGAAGTGACTCTGTTTCTCTGAGCTGGGAGAGTCCAGAAAATATGGATGGGATCCCACATAGTTTTCACATTACCTACTCTAGCTCTGATGAGAGTCAGCAAGACTCCATCACTGCACCCTCCAATTCCACTGCCATCTCTGAGTTGAGACCTGGGAGAGAATACACCTTCACAGTCACCACAGAGCTGGAGAATGGGATCCAGAGCTTGCCTGTTTCAACATATGTCTGCACAAGTAAGAGTTATTTATTTACAACTCTTCCTCTGAATATTAGTCTCTCAATCTAGTTGTTACATAAATTCTCTTTTTTGTTCCAGAACCGCCTACTGGAGAGATAATGATAGACTCAGTGGGATGCGACTATGTTTCTCTGAGCTGGGACAGTCCTGACAATATGGATGGGACCCCACACAGCTTTTACATTACCTACTCTACCTCTGATAGGAGTCACCACGACTCCATCACTGCACCCTCCAATTCCACTGTCATCTCTAAGCTGAGACCTGGGAGAGAGTACACCTTCACACTCACCACAGAACTGGAGAATGGGACCCAGAGCATGCCTGTTTCAACAGCTGTTTGCACAAGTAAAAATGATTTATTTACAACTGTTCTTCTGAATATTAGTCTCTCAATCTAGTTGTTACATCAATTCTCTTTTCTCTTCCAGAACCGTCTCCTCCTGGAGAGATAAACATAGACTCAGTGGAAATGGATTCTGTTTCTCTGACTTGGGTCAGTCCTGACAATATGGAAGGGATCCCACACAGTTTTTACATTACCTACTCTAGCTCTGATAGGGGTCACCAAGACTCCATCACTGCACCCTCCAATTCCACTGTCATCTCTGAGCTGAGACCTGGGAGAGAGTACACCTTCACAGTCACCACAGAGCTGGAGAATGGGACCCAGAGCATGCCAGTTTCAACAGCTGTCTGCACAAGTAAGGATACGTTCTCTACAACTCAGAGCATTAGACACATAGATCATGTATATGTCCTTTTTCTTATTCTAGCTAAAGTAGACCAATGTTTTGTATTTCACACATTTGTGATTATACATAAACCACTTGTGATGGAGAAAGGGTTCCAGAGAAGGTGTTGTGTTCATGCTATAAAGCTGTGTAGCTCATGCCCCATGGGTCTGAAGCTTGTTTTGTTTAGTTTAGTTTAGTTTATTCACTCTGTACCCTCGGGGCCAGCACAGGTACATCTCAATAGTGCAAGCACATATACAAAGAGAGAGCTGAGTAAACCATACACCATAAAATAACTATACAACAATAATCGACCATTCTATTGTAAGGTGACACCACTCTCTCTTGCAGAACCACCCCCTCCTGGAGAGATAAAGATAGACTCAGTGGGAAGCGACTCTGTTTCTCTGAGCTGGGACAGTCCTGACAATATGGATGAGATCCCACACACCTTTTACATTACCTACTCTAGCTCTGATGAGAGTCACCAAGACTACATCACTGCACCCTCCAATTCCACTGTCATCTCTAAGTTGAGTCCTGGGAGAGAGTACACCTTCACAGTCACCACAGAGATGGAGAATGGGACCCAGAGCATGCCAGTTTCAACAGCTGCCTGGACAAGTAAGAATTATTTATTTACAACTCTTCTTCTGAATATTAGTCTCTCAATCTAGTTGTGAGATCAATTCTCTTTTCTCTTCCAGAACCGTCTCCTCCTGGAGAAATACACATAGACTCGATGGAAATGGATTCTGTTTCTCTGACTTGGGTCAGTCCTGACAATATGGAAGGGATCCCACACAGTTTTTACATTACCTACTCTAGCTCTGATCGGGGTCACCAAGACTCCATCACTGCACCCTCCAATTCCACTGTCATCTCTGAGCTGAGACCTGGGAGTGAGTACACCTTCACAGTCACCACAGAGCTGGAGAATGGGACCCAGAGCATCCCTGTTTCAACAGCTGTCTGCACAAGTAAGGATGAGTTCTCTACAACTCAGAGTATTAGACACATAGATCATGTATATGTCCTTTTTCTTATTCTAGCTAAAGTAGACCAATGTTTTGTATTTCACACATTTGTGATTATACATAAACCACTTGTGATGGAGAAAGGGTTCCAGAGAAGGTGTTGTGTTCATGCTATAAAGCTGTGTAGCTCATGCCCCATGGGTCTGAAGCTTGTTTTGTTTAGTTTAGTTTAGTTTATTCACTCTGTACCCTCGGGGCCAGCACAGGTACATCTCAATAGAGCAGCACATATACAAAGAGAGACCTGAGTAAACCATATACCATAAAATAACAATACAACAATAATCGACCATTCTATTCTAAGGTGACATCATTTTCTCTTGCAGAACCACCCCCTCCTGGAGAGGTAAAGATAGACTCAGTGGAAAGCGACTCTGTTTCTCTGAGCTGGGGCAGTCCTGACAATATGGAAGGGATCCCACACAGCTTTTACATTACCTACTCTAGCTCTGATGAGAGTCACCAAGACTACATCACCGCACCCTCCAATTCCACTATCATCTCTGAGCTGAGACCTGGGAGAGAGTACACCTTCACAGTCACCACAGAGCTGGAGAATGGGACCCAGAGCACGCCAGTTTCAACAGCTGTTTGCACAAGTAAAAATGATTTATTTACAACTTCTAATGAATATTTGTCTGTGAATCTAGTTGTTACATCAATTTTCTTTTCTCTTCCAGAACCGTCTCCTCCTGGAGTGATAAAGTTAGACTCAGTGGGAAGTGACTCTGTTTCTCTGAGCTGGGGCAGTCCAGAAAATATGGATGGGATCCCACACAGTTTTTATATTACCTACTCTAGCGCTGATGAGAGTCACCAAGACTCCATCACTGCACCCTCCAATTCCACTGTCATCTCTGAGCTGAGACCTGGGAGAGAGTACACCTTCACAGTTACCACAGAGCTGGAGAATGGGACCCAGAGCATGCCTGTTTCAACAACTGTCTGCACAAGTAAGAACTCTTTATTTAAAACTCTTCTTTTCAATATTAGTGTCTCAATCTAATTGTCACTTCAATTCTCCTTTCTCTTCCAGAACCGTCTCCTCCTGGAGAGATAAAGATATACTCAATGGGAAGCAACTCTGCTTCTCTGAGGTGGGACAGTCCTGAAAATATGGATGGGATCCCACACAGCTTTTACATTACCTACTCTAGCTCTGATGAGAGTCACCAAGACTCCATTACTGCACCCTCCAATTCCACTGTCAACTCTAAGATGAGACCTGGGAGAGAGTACACCTTCACAGTCCCCATAGAGCTGGAGAATGGGACCCAGAGCATGCCAGTTTCAACAGCTGTCTGGACAAGTAAGGATACGTTCTCTACAACTCAGCGTATTAGACTCATAGGTCATATCTACCTCCTTTGTTTCTTATTCTAGCTAAAGTAGACTGATTTATTGTATTTCATACATTTGTGATGATACATAAACCACTTGTGATGGTGAAAGGTTTCCAGAGAAGGTGTTGTGTTCATGCTATAAAGCTGTGTAGCTCATGCCCGATGGGTCTGAAGCTTGTTTATGTTTCATTTTGTTTAGTTTAGTTTACTTTAGTTTATTCACTCTATGCCCACAGGGCCAGCACAGGTACATCTCAATACAGCAAGCGCTAATACAAAGAGAGACCTGAGTAAATCATACACCATGAAATAACAATACAACAATAATCAACCATTCTATTCTAAGGTGACACCACTCTCTCTTGCAGAACCAGCCCCTCCTGGAGAGATAAAGATAGACTCAGTGGGAAGCGACTTTCTTTCTTTGAGCTGGGGCAGTCCTGACAATATGGATGGGGTCCCACACAGCTTTTATATTACCTACTCTAGCTCTGATAGGAGTCACCAAGACTACATCACTGCACCCTCCAATTCCACTGTCATCTCCGAGCTGAGACCTGGGAGAGAGTACACCTTCACACTCAAAACAGAGCTGGAGAATGGGACCCAGAGCATGCCTGTGTCAGCAGCTGTTTACACGAGTAAAAATGATTTATTTACAACTTCTAATGAATATTAGTCTCTCAATCTAGTTGTTACATCAATTCTCTTTTCTCTTCCAGAACCGTCTCCTCCTGGAGAGATAAAGATAGACTCAATGGGAAGTGACTCTGTTTTACTGAGCTGGGAGAGTCCAGAAAATATGGATGGGATCCCACACAGTTTTCACATTACCTACTCTAGCTCTGATGAGAGTCACCAAGACTCCATCACTGCACCCTCCAATTCCACTGTCATCTCTAAGCTGAGACCTGGGAGAGAGTACATCTTCACAGTCACCACAGAGCTGGAGAATGGGACCCAGAGCATGCCAGTTTCAACAGTTGTCTGGACAAGTAAGGATACGTTCTCTACAACTCAGAGTATTAGACACATAGATCATGTATATGTCCTTTTTCTTATTCTAGCTAAAGTAGACCAATGTTTTGTATTTCACACATTTGTGATTATACATAAACCACTTGTGATGGAGAAAGGGTTCCAGAGAAGGTGTTGTGTTCATGCTATAAAGCTGTGTAGCTCATGCCCCATGGGTCTGAAGCTTGTTTTTTTTTTCGTTTAGTTTATTCACTTTGTGCCCACAGGGCCAGCACAGGTACATCTCAATAGAGCAAGCGCTAATACAAAGAGAGACCTGAGTAAACCATACACCATAAAATAACAATACAACAATAATCAACCATTCTATTCTAAGGTGACATCATTTTCTCTTCCAGAACCAGCCCCTCCTGGAGAGATAAAGATAGACTCGGTGGGAAGCGACTCTGTTTCTCTGAGCTGGAACAGTCCTGACAATATGGATGAGATCCCACACACCTTTTACATTACCTACTCTAGCTCTGATAGGAGTCACCAAGACTCCATCACTGCACCCTCCAATTCCACTGTCATCTCTAAGCTGAGACCTGGGAGAGAGTACATCTTCACAGTCACCACAGAGCTGGAGAATGGGACCCAGAGCATGCCAGTTTCAACAGTTGTCTGCACAAGTAAGGATACGTTCTCTACAACTCAGAGTATTAGACACATAGATCATGTATATGTCCTTTTTCTTATTCTAGCTAAAGTAGACTGATTTATTGTATTTCATGCATTTGTGATAATACATAAACCACTTGTGATGGAGAAAGGGTTCCAGAGAAGGTGTTGTGTTCATGCTATAAAGCTGTGTAGCTCATGCCCCATGGGTCTGAAGCTTGTTTTGTTTTTCGTTTAGTTTATTCACTTTGTGCCCACAGGGCCAGCACAGGTACATCTCAATAGAGCAAGCGCTAATACAAAGAGAGACCTGAGTAAACCATACACCATAAAATAACAATACAACAATAATCGACCATTCTATTCTAAGGTGACATCATTTTCTCTTGCAGAACCACCCCCTCCTGGAGAGGTAAAGGTAGACTCAGTGGAAAGCGACTCTGTTTCTCTGAGCTGGGGCAGTCCTGACAATATGGAAGGGATCCCACACAGCTTTTACATTACCTACTCTAGCTCTGATGAGAGTCACCAAGACTACATCACTGCACCCTCCAATTCCACTATCATCTCTGAGCTGAGACCTGGGAGAGAGTACACCTTCACAGTCACCACAGAGCTGGAGAATGGGACCCAGAGCATGCCTGTTTCAACAGCTGTCTGCACAAGTAATTGTTATTTATTTACCTCTTCTTTTGTATATTAGTCCCTCAATCTACTTTGTCACCACGTCGATTCTCTTTCCTCTTGCAGATCCGTCTCCTCCTGGAGAGATAAAGACAGACTCAGTGGAAATGGATTCTCTTTCTCTGAGCTGGGGCAGTCCTGACAATATGGATGGGATCCCACACAGCTTTCACATTACCTACTCTAGCTCTGATAGGAGTCACCAAGACTCCATCACTGCACCCTCCAATTCCACTGTCATCTCTAAGCTGAGACCTGGGAGAGAGTACATCTTCACAGTCACCACAGAGCTGGAGAATGGGACCCAGAGCATGCCTGCTTCAACAGCTGTCTGCACAAGTAATTGTTATTTATTTACCTCTTCTTTTGTATATTAGTTCCTCAGTCTAGTTGTTACATCAATTCTCTTGTCTCTTCCAGAACCGTCTCCTCCTGGAGAGATAAAGATAGACTCAGTGGGAAGCGACTGTGTTTCTCTGAACTGGGACAGTCCTGACAATATGGATGGGATCCCACACAGTTTTTACATTACCCACTCTAGCTCTGATGAGAGTCACCAAGACTACATCACTGCACCCTCCAATTCCACTATCATCTCTGAGCTGAGACCTGGGAGAGAGTACACCTTCACAGTCACCACAGTGCTGGAGAATGGGACCCAGAGCATGCCTGTTTCAACAGTTGTCTGTACAAGGAAGGATACGTTCTCTACAACTCAGAGTATTAGCCTCTTAGATCATCTCTACTTCCTTTTTCTCTTATTCTAGTTCAAGCAGACCAATTTCTTGTATTTCATACATTTCTGATGATAAATAAACTACATGTGATGGAGAAAGGGTTTCAGAGAAGGTGTTGTGTTCATGCAATAAAGCTGTGTAGCTCATGCCCCATGGGTCTGAAGCTTGTTTAGTTTAGTTTAGTTTAGTTTATTCACTCTGTACCCTCGGGGTCAGCACAGGTACATCTCAATAGAGCAGCACATATACAAAGAGAGAGCTGAGTAAACCATACACCATAAAATAACTATACAACAATAATCGACCATTCTATTCTAAGGTGACACCACTCTCTCTTGCAGAACCACCCCCTCCTGGAGAGATAAAGATAGACTCGGTGGGAAGCGACTCTGTTTCTCTGAGCTGGGGCAGGCCTGACAATATGGATGGGATCCCACACACCTTTTACATTACCTACTTTAGCTCTGATAGGAGTCACCAAGACTCCATCACTGCACCCTCCAATTCCACTGGCATCTCTAAGCTGAGACCTGGGAGAGAGTACACCTTCACAGTCACCACAGTGCTGGAGAATGGGACCCAGAGCACGCCTGTTTCAACAGCTGCCTGGACAAGTAAGAATTATTTATTTACAACCGTTCTTCTGAATATTAGTCTCTCAATCTAGTCGTTACATCAATTTTCTTTTCTTTTGCAGAACCACCTCCACCTATAGATATAAAGATAGAGTCAGTGGGAAGTGACTCTGTTTTTCTGAGCTGGGACAGTCCTCACATTATGGATGGGATCCCACACAGCTTTTATATGATCTACTCTATCTCTGACAGGAGTCACCAAGACTCCATCACTGCACCCTCCAATTCCACTGCCATGTATAAGCTGAGACCTGGGACAGAGTACACCTTCACAATCACCACAGAGCTGGAGAATGGGATCCAGAGCATGCCAACAGCTATCTACATAAGTAAGGATACTTTCACTACAACTCAGAGTATTAGCCTCATAGATCATGTCTACTTCCTTGATGTCTTATTCTAGCTCACATAGACCAATTTCTTGTATTTCATACATTTGTGATGATAAATAAACCACTTGTGATGGAGAAAGGGTTCAAGAGAAAGTGTTGTGTTGTGTTCATGCAATAAAGCTGTGTAGCTCATGCCCCACAGGTCTGAAGCTTTTTTAGTTTAGTTTAGCTTAGTTTAGTTTAGTTTAGTTTAGTTTATTCACTCTGTGCCCTCAGGGCCAGCACAGGTACATCTCAATAGTGCAGCACATATACAAAGAGAGACCTGAGTAAACCATAAACCATAAAATAACAATACAACAATATTTTATAATTCTATTCTGTGGTGACCCCACTTTATCTTGCAAAACCACCCCCTCCTGGAGAGATAAAGATAGACTCGGTGGGAAGCGACTCTGTTTCTCTGAGCTGGGACAGTCCTGACAATATGGATGGGATCCCACACAGTTTTTACATTACCTACTCTAGCTCTGATAGGAGTCACCAAAACTCTGTCACTGCACCTTCTAATTCCACAGTCATCTCTAAGCTGAGACCTGGGAGAGAGTACACCTTCACAGTCACCACAGTGCTGGAGAATGGGACCCAGAGCATGCCTGTTTCAACAGCTGTCTGCACAAGTAAGGATACGTTCTCTACAACTCAGAGTATTAGACTCATAGATCATGTCTACTTTCTTTTTGTCTTATTCTAGCTCAAGTGGACCAATTTCTTGTATTTCATACATTTCTGATGATACATAAACCACTTGTGATGGAGAAAGGGTTCCAGAGAAGGTGTTGTGTTCATGCAATAAAGCTGTGTAGGGACTCCCGAGTGGCGCATCCAGGAAAGGCGCTGCGCGTAGAGTGCAGGATGCGTCCTATAGTCTGGACTTCGCCGGTTCGACTCCAGGCTATTCCTTTGCCGACTGAGGACGGTATCTCCCAGAGGGCGGCACACAATTGGCAGAGCGCCCCCTGGGGGGAAGGAGGGTTAGGTCAGCCAGGGTGTCCTCGGCTCACCGCGCACCAGCGACCCCTGTGGTCTGGCCGGGCGCCTGCAGGTTTGCCTGTAAGCTGCCCAGGGCTGCGTTGTCCTCCGACGCTGTACCTCTGGGTGGCTGCACGGTGAGTCTGCAGTGTGTAAAAAAGCGGTCGGCTGACGGCACACGCTTCGGAGGACAGAGTGTGTTCGTCTTCGTCCCTCCCGAGTCAGCGCAGGGGTGGTAGAGGTGAGATGAGCTAAACAAAATAATTGGACACTACTAAATTGGGGAGAAAATAACAAAAAAACTAATTGGCGACTACTAAATTAAAAAAATTAAAATAAAAAATAAAGCTGTGTAGCTCATGCCCCATGGGTCTGAAGCTTGTTTAGTTTAGTTTAGTTTAGTTTATTCACTTTGTGCCCACAGGGCCAGCACAGGTACATCTCAATAGTGCAGCTCATATACAAAGAGAGACCTGAGTAAACCATACACCATAAAATAACAATACAACAATAATCGACCATTCTATTCTAAGGTGACATCCTTTTCTCTTGCAGAACCAGCCCCTCCTGGAGAGATAAAGATAGACTCGGTGGAAAGCGACTCTGTTTCTCTGAGCTGGGGCAGTCCTGACAATATGGATGAGATCCCACATAGCTTTTACATTACCTACTCTAGCTCTGATGAGAGTCACCAAGACTCCATCACTGCACCCTCTAATTCCACTGTCATCTCTAAGCTGAGACCTGGGAGAGAGTACATCTTCACAGTCACCACAGAGCTGGAGAATGGGACCCAGAGCATGCCTGTTTCAACAGCTGTCTACACAAGTAAGTTATTTATTTACAACTCTTCTTCTGAATATCAGTCTCTCAGTCTAGTTGTTACATCAATTCTCTTTTCTGTTCCAGAGCCATCTACTGGAGAGATAAAGATAGACTCAGTAGGAAGCGACTCTGTTTCTCTGAGCTGGGACAGTCCTGACAATATCAATATAGATGGGATCCCACACAGTTTTTACATTACCTACTCTAGCTCTGACAGTAGTCACCAAGACTCCATCACTGCACCCTCCAATTCCACTGTCATCTCAAAACTGAGACCTGGGAGAGAGTACACCTTCACAGTCACCACAGAGCTGGAGAATGGGACCCAGAGCATGCCTGTTTCAACAGCTGTCTGCACAAGTAAGGATACGTTCTCTACAACTCAGTGTATTAACCTCATAGATCATGTGTATTTTCTTTTTGTCTTATTCTAGCTCAAGTAGACCCATTTCTTGTATTTCATACACTTGTGATGATACATAAATCACTTGTAATGGAGAAAGGGTTCCAGAGAAGGTGTTGTGTTCATGCAATAAAGCTGTGTAGCTCATGCCCCATGGGTCTGAAGCTTGTTTAATTTAGTTTAGATTAGTTTATTCACTTTGTGCCCTCAGGGCCAGCACAGGTACATCTCAATAGTGCAGCTCATATACAAAGAGAGACCTGAGTAAACCATACACCATAAAATAACAATACAACAATAATCAACCATTCTATTCTAAGGTGACATCATTTTCTCTTGCAGAACCAGCCCCTCCTGGAGAGATAACGATAGACTCAGTGGAAAGCGACTCTGTTTCTCTGAGCTGGGGCAGTCCTGACAATATGGATGGGATCCCACACACCTTTTACATTACCTACTCTAGCTCTGATGAGAGTCACCAAGACTCCATCACTGCACCCTCCAATTCCACTGTCATCTCTAAGCTGAGACCTGGGAGAGAGTACACCTTCACAGTCACCACAGAGCTGGAGAATGGGACCCAGAGCATGCCTGTTTCAACAGCTGTCTGCACAAGTAATTGGTATTTATTTACCTCTTCTTTTGTATATTAGTCCCTCAATCTACTTTGTCACCACGTCGATTCTCTTTCCTCTTGCAGATCCGTCTCCTCCTGGAGAGATAAAGACAGACTCAGTGGAAATGGATTCTCTTTCTCTGAGCTGGGACAGTCCTGAAAATATGGGTGGGATCCCACACAGTTTTAACATTACCTACTCTAGCTCTGATAGGAGTCACCAAGACTCCATCACTGCACCCTCCAATTCCACTGTCATCTCTAAGCTGAGACCTGGGAGAGAGTACACCTTCACAGTCACCACAGAGCTGGAGAATGGGATCCAGAGCATGCCTGTTTCAACAGCTGTCTGCACAAGTAAGGATGAGTTCTCTACAACTCTTCATTTGAATATTAGTCTCGTAATCTACTGTGTTGTTAAGTCAGTTCTCGTTTATCTAACAAAACCTACAATACTGTAAGTGTCTATTGTCTGAATCAGTAGCCGCCACCACTTATAATGGTACTATGTGCAGTTCCAGGAGGGAACTATGAATTTTAGTATACAAAAATCCACCAGATTTTTTTTATTCCTGAACCATTTTTTTAAACACTTTTTCTTAAAGTCGAAGTGATTTATCTTTCCACTTTAAGGCACGGTCCTTCCAGTTTTAAAATGGTCCTTCCACTTTAAGCCATTGGCTAAAGAGAAACTCTCAATGTTTCGTGGGTGTTTCAGTGGGCGTTCCTCCTGTCTGTCTGTGTGCTGTGCGAGCAAAGCGGACTCAGCAGAGCGTTGAGTCAGGATTCGGTAGAGAAGGTAGCTGGAGTCGTTTCGAAGGTTAAATTTAAAATAAATCAGTCACTCAGATTAAGAAAACTTTTTTTTTTTTTAAATTGCAACCCCCCACCCCCAGAGAACAACGAAATTAGACAGTGGTGAAGAAGAGGCGATATATATTGGGTCAACTTTAATCTTATTAGTTATATATTTATTCATTATGCATTAATTATGAAGCAAACCCTTCACACTTTTTTTTTTCCAGTCTCCAAATCTAACTGAACTTGTCAGAGAGCTGACAAGCTGGCAGAGCACAAACTAAGCAAAAGTACTGAAGTGACTTGCGATATTATTATTATTATTATTATTATTATTATTATTATTATTATTATTATTATTATTTCCTAACGGTAACATCATTTCATTGATCAATGTATTCATTTTTTTATTATTATTTCTAAAATTAATTTACATTTTAAATATCCAAAAAATAATAACCTCCATTTGTATTTGTCCAGATATTCTATATAGAAAGAAAATAAATACCACCTCCATCAAAACAAAATTAAAATTAATATTATTAGCAGTAGTAGTAGATATAAAAATATTATTATTATTTATTTCTTAGCTGACGCCCTTATCCAGGGTGACTTACAATTGTTACACAATATCACATTATTTTTACAAGCAATTCCCCATTTATACAGTTGGGTTTTTACTGGAGCAATCTAGGTAAAGTACCGTGCTCAAGGGTACAGCAGCAGTGTCCCCCACCTGGGATTGAACCCACGACCCTCCGGTCAAGAGTCCAGAGCCCTAACCACTACTCCACACTGCTGCCCAAAATATCCCACATGAGCGACTGTCCCAATTAAACGAGAGGCATTTGAGACGACCTTACTCATACTTCTATTCATCATTTATAACATGCACAAGAGAGAAGTATTTTTTTTACTGCCTTTTATTTCTAAAAAGAAAAAGAATGAAATCACATCACAATATGAATAAATGTTAAATGCATCATTTGAAATACGAGTCAATAGGTTTTTTTTAATTGCCTAAACAAAATATCGCTTATTACTTACTCTGCGACCATTCCTGTTGAACGAGGTATCGTACAGGAAAGGATCGCCTACAAAAATAAATAAATAAATAAATAAATAAATAAATTTTGAATAAAATGTCATTTATACATGGGCAGATAATTGCCACTTTTTCCCAAGAAACATTTGTAATCGTTGTTATTTCTAATGAGAGTCATAAAACGTGAGTCATAAGAGTTCAGTTTTGCCACTTGCCACCAGTGATAATGTTAATAACAGGTAAGAATTTGGATTTCCATTAAAATGTATATATTTTGTCTTGCAGAACCTCTCCAGGCACAGTGCTGCGGAGTAAAAACAAAACACTACATTTGCTGTATGTAATGTTAAACATGATGACAATGCAATCAATCCACTGGAACTTATCACAGCTTTTTGCAGCAGGAAATGATGTTCAAAATGTCAATGTGCCAGTTTGCTGTACCTCTCTTGCTCGCTGACTGCAGCACCAATCAGTGTACATTAATGCTGTGGGCCATGCGAGACATTGTGAAGGACTGGAGGCCTCACTCACTAGCAGATGAAAGAGGGTTTGTAGAAGAGAATATAGTCAGCACTGCCATGATTTTTTCATCGATTGTGAAATGGAGCGCGGAAATGCTAGAAGGAGAATTTCTAATCGTTTAGTTGAGATCAGTTGGTACCTTCCGTGAAGAATTTAGATGTTTTTCCTGAGCCAGTGCCCATTGCTAACCTTTGAGGGGACGTAGGCTATTTTCAAACACAGTTTAGTTTTCAGAATTGTTTTTAACATAGGGGAAATAGAGTACAAGTTACTGGCCTCCCTTGAAACTATTAAAGACAGCTTGTTTTTGGTTTTTAATTCTCAGGGTAAACCACAGCAGGAAACCCTGGAACACTTGAAGAAATTAAAATCAGAGTTACAGTTAGAAAAAAGACAGTTCTTGATTAAACTCACACTGATCAATGATGCAGACTTTGTGAAGAACCTGATCTCCACAATGGAAAGAATTATACAAAATAAGCCACATAAAATCAAAATAGAAGGCATGTCTGCTGTAGCTAAGGCATTTAAGATTGTGTGGCAGGGCAAGAGCCTTGCCTCTTTAGTTGCTGGGTATTCACTGTGTGTGTTATAGCTTCGTAGTCCACAGGAGAGGTGTCATGGCCGAAGGCCTAAAAAACTACACCTCCCAGAAGCCTCTAGGGCTGAATGGGGAAACACCTGGGTGCATTTGAGAAGAGTGTTAATTTAATTATTGTTTGAGGTGCTCGTGCATAAAGGCCTGTCTTTGTCTGTGTTGGTGAAGTAGGAGTCTGTTCATGGGTAAGTATTGTGTGCGTGCGTGCGTGCGTGCGTGTGTGCCTTTAACCAACTGTGTGTTGGGCGTTTTACAAATGTGTTTTGAAATGGGTAAACCGCTTAGCAGTCTTGTGCTAGTTTAGTTAGGGAAAACTTTAGCTAGTGCTCCAAGCTGGAGCTAGACTTTTGTTTTTGTGTTTTGTGTTTTGTTTTGTGTACAATAAAAGTGTGCAGAAAAGCGCTAAGCTGCAGTTCTTGTGTCTGGGTCAACCGTATTTTTTTAAGGGGGCAATCCAGCCTTGGCTGGGGGCTATGTCACAATTGCTATAGACGAAGAGAGCCCTGAATGTCAGACAGGAACACAATGTGTTGAAGGGATCACAACCAAAACAGACGAGGTCCTGCAGTTTAAGAAGAAACAGCTACCATTGCAAGGTGAACAAAAAAAAAATGACAGGAGACCAGCTGTGGTAGGACAGCTGGGTGGTGACGTACCCAGACCAGGAGGCTGACACCCAAACACAGGTACTGCAGGTTTAAAGCGCTGGTGCGCGTATTTAATTAAAAGAATAAAATAAATGGGGCTTCGGAGGACAGCGCGTGTGTTCGTCTTCGCCGGGGGTGGTAGCGGTGAGCTGAGCCTAAAAATAATTGGCTATTCTGAATTGGGAGAAAATGATAAAACTATTGGTGACTACTAAATTTAAAAAAATTAAAAATAAAATAAAAAGGGTATACAAAAACACTGCTCATCTTTGAACTCCCCCACCCCGTTCAGCAAATGCTGCCTTTATTTATTAAACTGTCCTTCTCTTATTAAAGCTGTGATAGATTGTATTGGTTAATTGAACTGACTTTTATGTAACTCTGAGACTATTGTAATAAAACTTTTTTTGGACTTTTGTTTTGCCTCTGCCACTCTGTTGCTGTCTCTGTTCACCTTACCCCTGTTCAACAAACCTGTTGATTTGATTTTGTTAGTAAATTGAATAATTTACAAATAAAGAGGAAGAAAGAAAGGAGAACAAGAAAGAAGGTGAGAAAGAAAAAAGGGGTCAAAAATAAAGTGGATCTGGAGCTGGTGTCACTGGAGCTCTCCAGTGCAGGACGCCAGGGCTGAGGTTCTGCAGCAGCTCCATTATTACCTGTCTAACACATTTTAATTACTCCGTTTAATAATCTCTGCCATTCAACAGTATATCACTGCAGAACGAAGGCTCCCACAAAGTAGTGCTGCGTGCGCTACTCGTAATTTACGTTAGCGCTTCATTCACCCTCAACACCCCTACCACGTGACCATACCTCACGAACCTTAGGTTTAGGGTTAAAACTTCGTTTTAGTACATAAATTTATCACCTTTATCATGTGATCGGGCTGTAGTATATAATGATGACGTCTATTAAGAGTTGCGCACGCAGCACTACCCTGCGTGAGCCACGCCTCTGTTCTGACGGGCAACAGGCCACACCCACAGCCGCGATTGAGGCTGTCAATCAGGACACACACACACACACAGACACACACGTATGCACGCACGCACGCACGCACGCACGCACACACAGGACGCGAATGGAGCGGACTTTTTTTTTATTTTTCCATCGCTTCGCCTTCGCTGTGTATTAGTTAATTGTAATCAATAGGTTTTTTTTTATAGCTTTCGCGTCCGTTGTACATTAGCCTTTAGTTTTAATATGTTAAAAGTACATTAAACTTGACTTGCTGTGAAACTGTTTCTCGTTATTGAAACGCGTCTATTTTAAAAAGAGAAGCATCCGATATATATATATATATATATATATATATATATATATATGTGCCGTGACCAGAGGGATTTCGTTGTGGAAGACAGCAAAGGAAAGAAATGACAACTTATGTGTGCAAGTACTGTCGAGTTACTACTATACATATTGTGACAGAAAAAAAAAACAAAAAACAAAAAAAAAACCATCAAGCATTTTGGAAAGTAACCGAAAACACTAATTTCATACAGTATATCAAAATGAAAGCCCCAAAAAAGCTATTTACATAAAACTCGAAAATAGCAGAAACAGAAAGCCCTGGACATATTATTAAACCTCCGCTCCTTTTTTTTTTTACAGTTAACCCTGTACTTCCAGTACCTGTCAAGTGTTCAGAAATTTATAAATTTATTTTTCTTGTGGTGCCAACTAACTCAAGAAACAGTGGTCAACTCTAATACAACAAATGAATAAATAAGACTGCTATTATTATTATTATTATTATTATTATTATTATTATTATTATTATTATTATAAGAAAAAACGAGATAAACGACTTACCTCAGGCAGAGCGGAGATGACTGAATTTACCTCAGGAAAAAAAGTTATTAACCTGTTAACTCAAGAAACAGTGGTCAACTCTAATACAACAAATGAATAAATAAGACTATTATTATTATTATTATTATTATTATTATTATTATAAGAAATAACGAGATAAACGCGGAGATGACTGAATTTACCTCAGGAAAAAAAATAGCCGTTGGCACTCTCGAGCTCTCTCAGCGAAAAGAGCCGAGCTCGAGCTGGGGCTAAGCGCGAGCTGGGGCTAAGCGCGGGTCTTTAGCTAAATCTTATTATTAGTATTATCATTATTTTGCAAATCTACGTTTGCCTTCACGGGCAACGTTTATTTATTTCGTTTCAATGAACACAGATTTTTCTCGCATTTCTTTATTAAGTACAGCTGCGACTAGGGTTGCCACCTTTGAGATATGAAACTACCGGACGCCCCATCCCCTCCTGTTGTCTACTTCTTCATTTGTCTCTGCCATTGTGACTAACGTTACAGTATGCTAATTAATACAGTATGCTAATTAATACAATATGCTAATTAATAGTTTCGCGCTTAACGTTACAGTATGCTAATTAATACAATATGCTAAGTAATACAGTATGCTAATTAATAGTTTCCCGCTTAACGTTACAGTATGCTAATTAATACAGTATGCTAATTAATACAGTATGCTAATTAATAGTTTCGCGCTTAACGTTACAGTATGCTAATTAATACAGTATGCTAATTAATACAGTATGCTAATTAATAGTTTCGCGCTTAACGTTACAGTATGCTAATTAATACAGTATGCTAATTAATAGTTTCCCGCTTAACGTTACAGTATGCTAATTAATACAGTATGCTAATTAATACAGTATGCTAATTAATAGTTTCCCGCTTAACGTTACAGTATGCTAATTAATACAGTATGCTAATTAGTACAGTATGCTAATTAATAGTTTTGCGCTTAACGTTACAGTATGCTAATTAATAGTTTCCCGCTTAACGTTACAGTATGCTAATTAATACAGTATGCTAATTAGTACAGTATGCTAATTAATAGTTTTGCGCTTAACGTTACAGTATGCTAATAGTTTCGCGCTTAACGTTAGGGAGAGAAGGGGCAGCTCTCATTGGGCTGAGCGGTGTGGAAGGCAGTGGGCCGGAGTAGCTCAGTGGTTAAGGCTCAGGGCTGCAGTACTGGGAGGAAGGCAGTGGGCTGGAATAGTTCGTCGCGCTGTGGTGTGGAAGTTATGACGCTATAAATTTGAAATTCCTGTTTTCGGTCTTTCTCAGTTCCTGAAAGAGCGTTCAGACGACCGACCGCAAAGGGAAGCTTCTTTTAAAAAAAATAATAATAAAAAATGTATAAGATCGCTCGCCATGTGTCAGATCTATCACGGGGATTTGGGGTCTATTACAGGTGGGGTATTTTGGGGTCTATTACAGGTGGGGGGGTGGTTTCAGACGCAAATGACGAGGCAGTTCTGCAGACCGGGGCTAAAGCAACACTGACCTGAGCTGATCATACCCGCGCTACGAGCATGCGCCGTTATACAACACAAAAGGGATTGCAAGGCGAACAAAAAAAAAATGGCAATTCTAAGAATTTTTTAATTAGCACATTTAATTAAATTTTTTGTGTTGTTTAAATGCATCAATAAATGCAGGATGTAGAGCGGTAGAGAAAACATAGTCTTGACCCTATACACGTGTGTTGTGTAAACTCCGCTGTGTTCCGATTAAGAAAATAAATACAAAATAAAAACAAACCTTCATTATTGGAACTTTTGAATCGCCCTGCTGCAATACGTCATGCGCAGATAGCTGTACAAGCTGCGCAGGCGCACTCCAACCGTGCCGCACAGCCGTGCCCACGAAATGTCCTGTCAGGATGCTGCACTCTGATTGGCTGTCACATTATTGTTAATAAAAACGATGCATAATCCTCTCCCAACACACCGAAACCCTAAACCTAAGGTCAGTATCCTACACTGCAGCCATTACACATCGAAAGTAGTTCATGTTTGGCAGTGAAGAGGCGTTTTTGTTACTTTACAAAAAAAAAATTAGAAAAATGACCGGATGTGCTGACTTCCTCAGTTGTCCTGACAGGAGCATTTCGTGGTACCGTTTGTAAACCCTGCCGCGCGGAATGCATGCCTGCCACAGGACTCCCCTGGGTCCTAAAACATGCCACGTATTATTATTTATTTCTTAGCAGACACCCTTATCCATGGAGACTTACAATTGTTACAAGATATCACATTATTTTTACATACAATTACCCATTTAAACAGCTGGGTTTTTTACTAGAGCAATCTAGGTAAAGTACCTTGCTCAAGGGTACAGCAGCAGTGTCCCCCCCCACCTGGGATTGAACCCACGACCCTCCGGTCAAGAGTCCAGAGCCCTAACCACTACTCCACACTGCTGCCCTGTAGAGACCACACACCGCACATGACTTTTTGCAGATATTAAAGGTTTAACGACTTTAAAATCAAAATATGGGAGAAAGTTTATCCCAGGAGTTGTCCGAGAGGTGTCCTAAAAAACGAGAGAGTCCCGGTAAATAAGGGACAGTTGACAACCCTGTACACAGTAGTAACAAATCTATAAAATCAAATGCAGCCAAAGGTTTAGCATCAACCTAGAATTTTAGGATTGAGACATCATTAAAAAAAAAAAAAACTATATGAACATAATTTAGATATTTTATTCAACATCGTGCAACCAAAGAAATTTTAAAAAAAAGTCTACCGGAAGCCATAATAGTAGTACAGTAAATATTTCACGTTAAATTTCGAAAATATCACATTTTTTTACGTCCGTTTTTTTTCTTCAGAGATGAAACAGAAAGCGTTAAAAAAAACACAATAATGTATTATTTAGAATATAAGCGAAAACGTTATTTTTTTTGGTGCTTGTGGGGGCAGTGAGTTGTTAGTGCTGCGCTTCAATTCTTGAAGATACGGTAAATATCAAAGCCCGCACGCCTCAGGGTGTGGCCGTGTAGCCTGGGGGGCGCGCACGTCCCTGAGAGAGCGAGAGAGTGTGACCGTCGGGGGGCGCGCACGTCCCTGAGAGAGCGAGAGAGTGTGACCGTCGGGGGGCGCGCACGTCCCTTAGAGAGCGAGAGAGTGTGACCGTCGGGGGCGTGCACGCTGCTGTCAGTCGGAAATGCATTACGGACTGTACCGCTATTGAAGGGGGGAGAAAAAAGCGAGAAGGGGTGTGCTGTGTGTGCATCGTACGATATATCCTGGAGAATACACATATATAGATTTATATATAATATTGTTATCAAAAAAAAAGGAAAAGAAAAAAGAAGACAGCTACCGAGAGACAGGACAGCGATGATGCTGGAAGAGGAATCCGAGGACACGCTATAACGAAGCGTCCCCAGCCTCCCCCCCTCCCCACAGACATCAACGGGAACAGCGGGGGGAGTGAAGGGAGGAAGGAGAAGAAAAAATAAAAAAATAAAAAAGCGAGAACCGGCGGCAGCAAGAGAGGCAGTCGGCCGGCTTGGGGCGCGCCGAATCCGGCTGTCGTGGGTAGGCGAGGTCGGGGTTCTGTGGGGCCTAGCTGTGTCTGTTCGCCTAGCCTAGGGAAGTTCTGTTGAGCGGATAAGCGGATCCGAAACTGCGTACATTTTTTTATTTGAGGCAGTGTATTATCAGTCAGGTTATACTGGTTCTGTGTGTTTTAAAGTCTGACATACACACATATTTATATACACAAAAGCGTTGTTGTTAACTTGCGGTGTGAGTCGGGTTGACAGACAGACCGACCGACAGACTGGCGCAGGGCAGAGACGCATTGCAACCAAATAAATAACGACGCCAGAGTGATAAAAAATAAATCAAATAATAGCCTAAATTCATAAAGAGATAGATTCGTTATTGCAAGTCGACGTGGATATACCGTTATATGCAGAACCTGTTGTTATCGTCCCGTTTTAGCGTATTTTTTTTAGGCCGTCTGAGTGTGCTTTATAATATCGACAGCTTAAATGATTACACCGAGACGCTCCCGGGTAACAAAATTAATAAATACCGTTTAGATAGGAAAGGGATGATATTGCATGTAAGGTTTAGCGATGCCGAAAAATGACCGCTAGTTAAACGAGGCGGGTATGCAGCAGGTGTGTCAAATTAAAATTTTTAATATCAATACAGTGCAAAAGCAAAGCGGTATTTATTAGTAGTATAATAATAATAATAATAATAATAATAATAATAATGGGGGAACTTGTAATATATTTACATTTCAAATTTGTTTCCCAGCGATTTTGGTGACCATTAAGTACAATATTCCGGTATATTATTTATATAACTATAGACAGACTCTGTATAAGGTCATATTGTTCAATTTCAGGTAGGTAACGACTCTAGCCTCATCTCCGTACTGCTTCCGCGGTAGTATAATAATAATAATAATATCAGCCGCAGCAGCCGATATAACCGTAAATACACTTATCCGACATGGCTGACATTTTCACTGCGAGCCCGGTTGCCACGCAACCAGCCGGTTCTGGGCCCGCGTTAACCGGAACAGGAACCAGTACCCGGACCCGGACCCCTCCGCCTTTACCCACCGGACCCAAACCCAGTTTTGTGTCTCTGAGCCCGAGCAAGCAGCAGCCAGCAAATCAAAACAGCCGCCCGCCGGTAGCGCCCAAATCGACGCTGTATAGCAGCCCGGCGATGCTCGCTGCTCAGCCCCCGAGAGACACTGAGGGGAGACCGCTAACCGCAGCGACCGCGACCGAGGCCGCCTGCACGGAACCGCGGACTGAAAAAGATCCGGAGGCGGACAAGTCGACTGAGCAACCGCGAAACGGACAGCCGGCCCCGGAGCCGGAGCCGGAGCCGGAACCGGTGAAAGTCACCCCCATGCCCGAGCCCCGTTTCCCGCCGCCGTCTCTGCGCATGGACCCGGCGCTCGGTTCCGTTTCCAGCCTGCTGGGCCCGGCGTCGAACAAGCTCTCCTCCTCGGTGTCGCTGCTTCCCGGGTACTTGGGCGGGAGGAAGCCCATGGCCGCGGACTCGATGAGCTGTCATCTGGATTCGGTCAGTATGATGTCCGGGACGCAGGAGTCGCTAGCCGGCTTCGGGCTGGGGGATGACGCCAGTTCGATGGGGTCCGATTCGGAAATCAACGGCATGACGTTCAGGAAAACCGACAAGTACGGGTTCCTGGGAGGGACGCATCTCGAAGCTGGGTGAGTGAACAACTAAATAAATAGACACCAATAAAATACAAATAAGACAACGACAGTGAAATAGTATAAGCAGGCAAGTAAGTTTATGCAATGGTGCACAGCAATTTATTAATTTAAAAAAAATTCAGTTTAGTTTCAGTAAGGCTGATGAAGGCACTAGAGCCCAAACGCTGGTCTGCTTGACTCAGTTTAGTTTCAGTAACGCCTGATGAAGGCACTGGAGCCCAAACGCTGGTCTGCTTGACTCAGTTTAGTTTCAGTAACGCTGATGAAGGCACTAGAGCCCAAACGCTGGTCTGCTTGACTCAGTTTAGTTTCAGTAACGCTGATGAAGGCACTGGAGCCCAAACGCTGGTCTGCTTGACTCAGTTTAGTTTCAGTAACGCTGATGAAGGCACTAGAGCCCAAACGCTGGTCTGCTTGACTCAGTTTAGTTTCAGTAATGCTGATGAAGGCACTGGAGCCCAAACGCTGGTCTGCTTGACTCAGTTTAGTTTCAATAACACTGATGAAGGCACTGGAGCCCAAACGCTGGTCTGCTTGACTCAGTTTAGTTTCAGTAACGCTGATGAAGGCACTAGAGCCCAAACGCTGGTCTGCTTGACTCAGTTTAGTTTCAGTAACGCTGATGAAGGCACTAGAGCCCAAACGCTGGTCTGCATGACTCATTTTAGTTTCAGTAACGCTGATGAAGGCACTGGAGCCCAAACGCTGGTCTGCTTGACTCAGTTTAGTTTCAGTAATGCTGATGAAGGCACTGGAGCCCAAACGCTGGTCTGCTTGACTCAGTTTAGTTTCAATAACACTGATGAAGGCACTGGAGCCCAAACGCTGGTCTGTTTGACTCGGTTTAGTTTCAATAACACTGATGAAGGCACTAGAGCCCAAACGCTGGTCTGCTTGACTCAGTTTAGTTTCAATAACGCTGATGAAGGCACTAGAGCCCAAACGCTGGTCTGCTTGACTCAGTTTGACTCTGGTGTACCTGCAGTGCTTAGAGAGAAGGCATTGTTGAGAGCCACAGGGAGTGCTTTACACTTTTTAAAAAGTTATCGACAAGATGTGATGACTGAAAGAAAAAATAAGTAAAGATAAGGTACAACAATGATACAGGGATGGAAATAAGACTCCCTTTACACAGCAGTGTGATCCATTCCTGGTTTTACTGTGAGCATTGTAAAGCACAGAGAGGTCCTTTAAAGTATAGGGAAGCATTGTAAAGCACAGAGAGGTGTGGTAAAGCATAGGGAAGCTGTAAAAATACATTAGTAAACTTTTATAAGGGTGAAATTGAGGGCGGGTCTGTGAGTGAGTCAGAGAGGCGTGCCTCTGAGTCACCCAATCCAGTCAGCTTCTGAGTCTGAGCAGCGACAGAAACCGTGATACACCTTCACCTCCCACACACCCATGATCTAAACTGACCATACCAGTTACCCAACTCACAGTACTGTCATACTAAAACAAGGAGCGCTGACCGTCTTTAAAATCCATTCTCTCACCTCTTATTAGCTTTATTAACATGATCACTGGCCCCTCCCTTTAAAGGAGCGCTGCCCATCTTTAAAATCCATTCTCTCACCTCTTATTAGCTTTATTAACATGATCACTGGCCCCTCCCTTTAAAGGAGCGCTGACCATCTTTAAAATCCATTCTCTCACCTCTTATTAGCTTTATTAACATGATCACTGGCCCCTCCCTTTAAAGGAGCGCTGACCATCTTTAAAATCCATTCTCTCACCTCTTATTAGCTTTATTAACATGATCACTGGCTCCTCCCTTTAAAGGGCGCTGACCATCTTTAAAATCCATTCTCTAACCTCTTATTAGCTTTATTAGCATGATCACTGGCCCCTCCCTTTAAAGGGCGCTGACCATCTTTAAAATCCATTCTCTCACCTCTTATTAGCTTTATTAACAGGATCACTGGCCCCTCCCTTAAAGGGGCGCTGCCCATCTTTAAAATCCATTCTCTCACCTCTTATTAGCTTTATTAACATGATCACTGGCCCCTCCCTTAAAGGGCGCTGCCCATCTTTAAAATCCATTCTCTCACCTCTTATTAGCTTTATTAACATGATCACTGGCCCTCCCTTTAAAGGGCTGACCATCTTTAAAATCCATTCTCTCACCTCTTATTAGCTTTATTAACAGTTTCACTGGCCCTCTTTGTAAAGGGGCTTGACCATCTTTAAAATCCATTCTCTCACCTCTTATTAGCTTTATTAACATGATCACTGGCCTCCCTTTAAAGGGGCTGACCATCTTTAAAATCCATTCTCTCACCTCTTATTAGCTTTATTAACATGATCACTGGCCCCTCCCTTTAAAGGAGCGCTGACCATCTTTAAAATCCATTCTCTCACCTCTTATTAGCTTTATTAACATGATCACTGGCCCCTCCCTTTAAAGGAGGGCTGACCATCTTTAAATCCATTCTCTCACCTCTTATTAGCTTTATTAACATGATCACTGGCCCTCCCTTTAAAACCCTGTTTGTTGACCATCTTTAAAATCCATTCTCTCACCTCTTATTAGCTTTATTAACAGGATCACTGGCCCCTCCCTTTAAATTCTCAAGCACTAGCACTGACTATTATGAAAAACGTGACATTTCGAAATCTAACATGAAATACTCACTGGTCTGCGATTATGGCTTCCGGCAGAGTTTTTTTTTGCGATCTCATTTTGTGGTTTCTTCTGATTACGTGATGTGAAATGAAAGGTTGTAATGATGTTCATATAATTAATAATAGTAATAATAATAATAATAATAATAATAAATTCCTAAATATGTCTCAATTCTAAAGTTCGAGGTGATGCAAAACTCTTGGTCAGAGCTGCAATGCTGTCTGTTTTGTCATTTCTAATAACCCTGTTTGTTGCCCAGTTTGACCCAAAAAATAAATTGCTCAACAAAAACTCTCTGTACTGCTGTGGCAATATTTAATACCGAGAAATATCAAACGAAAAACATTGCAACAAGAAAAGAACATCTCTCAATACAAACAAACACACACACACACACACACACACACACACACACTACACTGATGAAGGCACTAGAGCCCAAACGCTGGTCTGCTTGACTCAGTTTAGTTTCAATAACGCAGATGAAGGCACTAGAGCCCAAACGCTGGTCTGCTTGAAGTCTGAAGTGTCGATTGGGCTGATTTCACCCGTTCAGAGTGAATTAAGAAACAGCTGCTTGGGTTTGTGACGATCGCTGCTTTTTCTTCAGACTCTGCGGAGAACAGCGACCCACACAAACCCAAGCAGCTGTTTCTTAATTCACTCTGAACGGGTGAAATCAGCCCGATCGACACCAGCCACCCTCGCCTGTGGAGAGCGCCATCCGGACAATCAGAATAATAGTAATTCTCTCTCTCCCCCCCTCTTTCTCTCTCTCCTCTCTCTCTCCCTCTCTTCTTCCCCCTCTCTCTCCTCTCTCCCCCTCTCTCTCTCCCCTCTCTCTCTCCTCCTCTCTCTCCTCTCTCCCTCTCTCTCCCCCTCTCCCTCTCTCTCTCTCTCCCCCTCTCTCTCCCCCCCCCTCCCCTCTCTCTCCCTCTCTCCCCCTCTCTCTCCCCCTCTTTCTCCCTCTCTCCCCCCCTCTCCCCCCTCTCTCTCTCTCTCTCGCGTGAGTTGAAGGTGGATGTGGCGAGGCAGAGAGAGCTCAAATGGCTTGACATGTTCAATCACTGGGACAAGTGGGTCTCTGGTGCCGATTCCTGATGTAAGGGAAAATTTGTGTGGGTGTGTGTCTGTGCGTGTGTCTTTGTGTGTGTCTGTGTGTGTGTGTGTCTGTGTCTTTGTGTGTGTCTGTGTGTGTGTCTGTGCGTGTGTCTGTGCGTGTGTGTGTGTCTGTGCGTGTGTCTGTGTGTGTGTGTTTGTGTGTGTGTCTGTGCGTGTCTGTGTGTGTGTCTGTGCGTGTGTCTTTGTGTGTGTCTGTGCGTGTGTCTGTGTGTCTTTGTGTGTGTCTGTGCATGTCTGTGTCTGTGTGTGTCTGTGTCTTTGTGTGTCTGTGTGTGTGTGTCTGTGTCTGTGTGTCTGTGCGTGTGTCTGTCTTTGTGTGTGTGTGTGTGTCTGTGTTTTTGTGTGTGTTTATCTTTCTCCTATTACTGTAAATATCTGTGTCGGTTTGATAACTAGGCTTGCTACTTTCTGATTTTAATCGACTGAAATCCGTTTACATGGGATAAACATCGGTAAAACCACGTCGCTTGTGTTTTTTGTTTTTCTTACCAATAATAATCCTTTAGGAATCGTCTCTAGTCTGTGTAGTCCCGTCTCCATTCCGCTCTGAGTGGCTAGGGGGCGCTGTCAGTCATTTCACCCTGTCCTGACAGATCTCGCTGACTGAAGCAGCGCTAGACTTCTCTCATTCGTTTAAATGGCTGTCAGTCACCAAGACATCTGCCAGTTCACAATCAGGTTGGCGCTCGTTCTCTTGTTTCTCTTGTTCTAAACGACTAAGGTCATCAGCTGTTTTCTCTCTCTCTATTCTCTCTCTAAGTTTCTCTCTCTCAGCTGAGTTTTCAGTCGTTCTCTCTCTCTTCGGTTTTCTCTTGTTCTCTCTCTCGTTCTCTCTAGTTCTCTCTCCCTCTCTCTCTCTCTCTCTCTCTCTCTCTCGTGTTCTCTATCTCTCTCTCGTTCTCTCTCTCTCTCATGTTCTCAGTGAAAGGTCCTCTCTCTCTCTCTGTCTCTCTCTGACAGGATCTCTCTTTGGGTAGTGCTCTCTTTCTCTCTCTCTCTCTCTCTGCTCTCTCTCTGACTGATCTCTCTTTCTGATCTCTCTCTCTCTTTCTCCATATCCATCACATTAAAGTTATCGGGTCCTGGTCCGTTGTTTGTGTTCACCTCATTTCATGATTTAGTTTCCCGTTTGCAATTAACTGTGGTAGGATTGGGGTAATATAAAACGACAATAAAACCCCAGGCTGTGTTTCTGTAATGGTAGTTGTTGGGTAGCAATCTCTGTAATGGATATTGATGCCATGTTTGTTTTTGCTTGTGCATTGACTGCCAGTTTGTTTGGGGCAGCCTTTGCAGCAGGAATCTGTAATGGTGCATTGACTGCCATGTTTGTTTGGGGCAGACCATGGTTTTGCTTCACACTCTGTAATGGTGCATTGACTGCCATGTTTGTTTGGGGCAGGTGAAGGTGATGATGTAAGCGGGCATGAATGGAGAAATGGTACAGATGGCCTGCTGTCAAACAGCAAGGAACTGATGGATGAAAATCCAGGAAAATTTTAATCTGCATGTCATTTTATATATATATATATATATATATATATATATATATATAATTATCATTTTATTAGGCAGACTCCTTTATCCCAGCTGCTGTCCAGGGTGGGCAGCACAGGGTTACAACAAAGCTTCATATTTAAACACGTTGTTTGTGTTTCACCTTATAGAATACAATATTTGGTGTTTTGTTCCTGAAATAACACTACTAGAATACAACTTCATATTTAAATGAAGGAGTTTTGCAGCGTCAAATAATAACACTACTAGAATGCAACTGAACAGGAAGGAGACACAATCAGTGATATAAACTGACAATAAATGCAAAGTGCATGAGGATAGCGCATCAAGGAGGATCCAGTGAAACAGTATTTGAGGTCATCAGCTGAGGATCCAGTGAACGCTGTGAGGTCATCAGCCCTGAATCAAACTCCAGGTAATGAGGTCAGTTGTTGAGGATTCAGACCATGGTTTTAGGTCATCTCTGAGGATCCATTGACTGCCTGAGGTCATCAGCTGAGGATTCCATGACGAGGTGCTTCATCAGCTGAGGATTAATGGTGCTGAGGTCATTGATTCAGTGATGAGGCGCTGAGGTCATCAGACCATGGTTTCATCAGCTGAGGATTCAATCTCTGAGGTCATCAGCTGAGGATCCAGTCTGAGGTCATCACTGAGGATCCAGCAGCAGGGCTGAGGTCATGTGAGGAGCCAGTGACGAGGCGCTGAGGTCATCAGCTGAGGACCATGGCTGAGGTCATCAGCTGAGGATCCAGTGGCGGGCTGGGGTCATCAGCTGAGGATGCAGTGACATGAGGTCATCAGCTGAGGATCCATGTTTGAGGTCATTGAGGATCAGGGCAGGAAAACAATGCATAGATCTAAAAAATACATATTTTGAGTTTTTAATGTGTGAGTATTTATCATACTAAATTATTGAAAACTATTTAAATATTGAAATAAGAAGAAACTCCCCTGATCATTATTATTATTATTAATTATTATTGAAATTATTATTAGAAACCCACACCAGCTCCTCCTGATCATTTCAATATTAATATTATTATTAGATTATTGCCCCCAGGACAGGAGTTTGTTTTAGTGCTGCAGCAGTCCTGGGTTCAGCTCCCCTCATGGTCTAGTAGTATTATGAGTTACAACCCTGCTCAAACTAGACTTCATTGAGGGGAGCTCTGAACCCCAGGACTGGGTGCAGCAGCAGCCATGAGTTTCTAACCCTGCTAAAACTCCTGGCTCCTGATCATTTCATATTAATAATAATAATACTAGACTCATTGAGGGAGCTCTGAGCCCCAGGACTGGGTGCAGCAGCAGCAGCAGCAGCAGCAGGCAGGGCTAGTGTGAGTTTCTAACCCTGCTCAAACTCCTGGCTCCTGATCATTTCAATAATAATAATAATAATATTAGACTTCATTGAGAGGAGCTCTGAACCCCAGGACTGGGTGCAGCAGCAGCAGCAGGGCTAGTGTGAGTTTCTAACCCTGCTCAAACTCCTGGCTCCTGATCATTTCAATAATAATAATACTAGACTTCATTGAGGGGAGTTCTGAACCCAGGACTGGGTCATTGAGTTTCAACCCTGCTCAAACTCCTGGGATAATAAACCCCAGGACTCTGAACCCCAGGACTGCAGTGCAGCAGCAGGGCTAGTGTGAGTTTGTAACCCTGCTCAAACTCCTGGCTCCTGATCATTTCAATATTAATAATAGTAATACTAGACTTCATTGAGGGGAGCTCTGAACCCCAGGACTGGGTGCAGCAGCAGCAGCAGGGCTAGTGTGAGTTTCTAACCCTGCTCAAACTCCTGACTCCTGATCATTTCAGTATTAATAATAATAATACTAGACTTCATTGAGGGAGCTCTGAACCCAGGACTGGGTGCAGCAGCAGCAGCAGCAGCAACAGGCTAGTGTGAGTTTGTAACCCTGCTCAAACTCCTGGCTCTGATCATTTCAAGTTTAATAATACTAGACTTCATTCTCTGAACCCCAGGACTGTCCAGCAGCAGCAGGGCTAGTGTGTGAGTTTCTAACCCTGCTCAAACTCCTGGCTCCTTTCATAACATAATTTAGACTTCATTGAGGGGCTCTGAACCCCAGGGACTGGGTGGTGCAGCAGCAGCAGCAGCAGGGCTAGTGTGAGTTTCTAACCCTGCTCAAACCCTGGCTCCTGATCATTTCAATATTAATAATAATAATACTAGACTTCATTGAGGGGAGCTCTGAACCCCAGGACTGGGTGCAGCAGCAGCAGCAGCAGCAGGGCTAGTGTGAGTTTGTAACCCTGCTCAAACTCCTGGCTCCTGATCATTTCAATATTAATAATAATAATACTAGACTTCATTGGGGGGAGCTCTGAACCCCAGGACTGGGTGCAGCAGCAGCAGCAGCAGCAGCAGGGCTAGTGTGAGTTTCTCACCCTGCTCAAACTCTGTGTAGAAATGTAATCTGTTTTAATCTGTTTTCATGCTGCTTTTTATTCTTTTCTTTCTACTGCAGTCTGATAATCACTCAAGCGTGCGTAAGACCCGGTTTAAATCTGTCTGTGTCTCTCGTTAATCCACAAGGTTGACCTACATTCCTTTCAGGGCTAAAGTATCGATTTCTGTTTTGGAGTCGCAAATTTTTAAAATAAATTCCTGTTTATAAAATCAATTAGAGACTCCTTTTAAAAGGGAGGGCGCCAGTGATCATGTTAATAAAGCTAATAAGAGGTGAGAGAATGGATTTTAAAGATGGTCAGCGCTCCTTTAAAGGGAGGGGCCGGTGATCCTGTTAATAAAGCTAATAAGAGGTGAGAGAATGGATTTTAAAGATGGTCAGCGCTCCTTTAAAGGGAGGGGCCGGTGATCCTGTTAATAAAGCTAATAAGAGGTGAGAGAATGGATTTTAAGATGGTCAGCGCTCCTTTAAAGGGAGGGGCTTATGATCCTGTTAATAAAGCTAATAAGAGGTGAGAGAATGGATTTTAAAGATGGTCAGCGCCCTTTAAAGGGAGGGGCGGTGATCCTGTTAATAAAGCTAATAAGAGGTGAGAGAATGGATTTTAAAGATGGGTTCCTTTAAAGGAAGGGCCAGTGATCCTGTTAATAAAGCTAATAAGAGGTGAGAGAATGGATTTTAAAGCTAGTTTTCAAAAGCACAACGTTAGGGTTTTTTGTACCCGGTAATCTCCAAGATTTTAATTCACAGTCCTTCAACTTTTAAGCCTAAAAAGGAGGGAGGGAGGGACTCTAACTGACGCAGTGGGGGATGGGGATGGGATGGGAGGGGGGGGGGGTGTTGTCTATCCAAGCTTTTATTTTATTTATTTCTTAGCAGACGCCCTTATCCAGGGCGACTTACAATTGTTACAAGATATCACATTATTTTTACATACAATTCCCCATTTATACAGTTGGGTTTTTACTGAGCAACCCAGGTAAAGTACCTTGCTCAAGGGTACAGCAGCAGTGTCCCCCCCACCTGGGATTGAACCCACGACCCTCCGGTCAAGAGTCCAGAGCCCTGACCACTACTCCACACTGCTGCCCTGCTGCGTATTTATTTATACAGCGCCTTTTAATACATCGCAGTATCTCGAACCGCTGCAGGCGTCCGTTAAAATAGCAAAGAAGTGTGCGGTAAAAATAGCAACAGACAGAGAGTACTGGACGAGAGAGTGTGGGAGAAATTCAAATTGAAATGCCCGCTCGAGGGGAGGGATGCTTCATAAGCACAGCGGGTGAAGCCAGGCGTCTCACCCAAGCGTCCCACCTCGAAGGGGGGCGTTAGGTTCTTGTCAGAGTTGTGGAGTTCTTGTGTTGCTTGTTGGGGGGGTGAGTTATTTTGTTCACTCAGGTTGGGGTCTCGTTCTGTAGCAGCTGTGTTGATAAGCGTGTGTTTCCTGTAATAACACGTGATACAGGGGAATATTAGTCGGACTGAAAAAGATTGCTCACCGCTCATTATTATTATATTATTATTATTATTATTATTATTATTATTATTATTATTATTATTGACAGAACTCCACAGAAACATTCAGATTGATTGAACCGGTCTTGAAAAACCTTTTAATGATTTCTATAATAATAATAATAATAATAATAATAATAATAATAATAATAATTATTTTACATCTGAGCTTCACTGACATTTGTGTTTTATATATTTATATATATATAAAATTTATTTATTAATTTTTTCCACCCCAGGAGCTGGAGCGAGACCCTGGGGACCCCAAGTGGCTGGATATCATTGAGAAGGATCTCCATCGTCAGTTTCCCTTCCACGAGATGTTTGCAGCGAGGGGAGGTCATGGGTACGAAGCAGCATCCATTCCCTTTGCATTGGCTGAGTTATTACGATTAGGGGTGTGATTTTCTCACAGTAAAAATATGTTCAAGTCGGGGCTCAAGCTTAAAATAGACCATTTGAACTGAAATCTCTCTATTCGTGTAATATCCTGTAATCCTAGTGTTTGTGCAAAGGTAAACATTCTATTCTATAAACATAGACTAGTATTGTATTCAACAGTACCTTTTTGTAAAACAACCATAACAGAAATATGCTTACCTGTTTAATTTTAACATGTGTACCTTGTCCGACGTCAAAAACAAATTAATAGATAAATAATACTAATAATCTGACCGCTGAAATGCAGTTAAAAATAAATGTTCTGGTTGTAAATTTGAGGTTTTTACAAGATCCTTTTTCGTTCTATGTGTGTTTAACCCTGTGTGGGACCTGGTCCGACATTGCAATTATTCCTATCCGGTCCATTGTCGGACCCTGTCCGACATCATCAAAAAGACGCAAAAAACGGGTTTCTAGTCGTTTTTTTCTCCGGGAAAAGCCGAGAAAACCATTCAATGGCCGAGTGGGAGCGACAGGAGCCGAGACAAGCCGAAAAAAAAGGGCGTGTCTCATGAATAGTCATACTTGCCCCTGGCATCAGATAGGGACGGTCATAAGGAAACAACCTGGCTGTGACTGAATCAGCGCTCAGAGAATATCACAGACATTTGCAGAGCTTTTTTGAGATGTTATAGTAATAAAATAATGACTTGGATCCCATTATTGAGGAGTTTGGTGATAAAACGAGTGATCAGGAGATGATTGATCGGTATGTACGACTATTATTATTATTATTATTATTATTATTATTATTATTATTTATTTCTTAGCATATGTGAAAGCGATTTATAGCGAATCTAAAGGGTGGGCGGGCTGGAGATGCCTAGTGAGTGCTTTGTTGATATGCAGGGCCTTTTAAACCTGTTTGAGGAAAAAATACTTTTAAACAGCTGCCTAAAATTAACTGCGCGTGTGAAAATAAATTGGACCTGGCGTGCCTGACGCGCATTTTATAAATGGACTGCAAAGGGTTAAACACAGCTGTGAGTTTGGTGTTGAGATGAGAAGGGTTGTTCCGTGTTTTACACTGTGGACAGGTTAAGCTCCTCAGGGGAGAGTTTGCAAATCAAACCTTGTGCTTCTGCACAACTGGAAACCGTCCTCCCTTTAGGCTTTGCGTTATCAAGTGTATGCAGAGGTGTATATTCTGCGTCTTTCCTAATTTCAATCCCGAGCGGAAACAAGTGTCATAATTCACGGGTTCCGTGACCAAATCACATCCCTAATTATTATTATTATTATTATTATTATTATTATTATTATTATTAATGAGTCATTCAGCGGACGCTTTTATCCAAAGCGACTTACAGAGACTAGGAGGGTGAACTCTGCATCATCAACAACTGCTGCTGCTGCTGCTGCTGCAGAGTCACTTCCAACAGGAGCTCGTTTGTTTGACGTATCATCCGAAGGACGGAGCACAAGGAGGTGAAGTGACTTGCTCAGGGTCATGCGCGCGCACGCACACACACACACACACACACACACACACACACACACACACACACACACACACACAGGGAGTCAGTGGCTGAGCCGGGATTTGAACCTCCTGGTATCAAGACCCCTTTTCTTTAACCACCTGGACCAACATGCCTCCCTAATTTTTTTCATTATTTATTTATTCATAAAAATTGCATTACAGTTTTAAAACAACATGCATACGACCTTATGATGATATAAGCATATTCTCAAATATCTAAACTTTAACTTTCATAGCTGTAGAAATCTGAACCCACAATGCAACAGTAAATTAAATGACAAACGTTTCCACTAGAAGTCTTTCTCAGCGTCTTCAGTGTAAATTCAACGGCAAACGTTTCCACTAGAAGTCTTTTCGCCTTCAGTGTAAATTCAGTGACAAACGTTTCCACTAGAAGTCTTT
>CM072709.1:8389093-8391593 GCA_036884735.1 Huso huso | reverse complement strand
AACGCTGTTTTGGGGTTGTGGGTTCAGATTTCTACAGCTATGACAGTTAAAGTTTAGATATTTGAGAATATGCTTATATTATCATGAAGTCGTATGCATGTTGTTTTAAAACTGTAATGCAGTTTTTATGAATAAATTAAAAAAATTAAGGAGGTTCGCTGGGCCAGGTGGCTAAAGAAAAAGGGGTCTTGATACCAGGAGGTTCAAATCCCGGCTCAGCCACTGACTCCCTGTGTGTGCGTGTGCGTGTGTGTGTGTGTGTGTGCGTGTGTGTGTGTGTGTGTGTGTGACCCTGAGCAAGTCACTTCACCTCCTTGTGCTCCGTCCTTCGGATGAGATGTAAAACAAACGAGCTCCAATTGGAAGTGACTCTGCAGCAGCAGCAGCAGCAGTTGATGATGCAGAGTTCACCCTCCTAGTCTCTGCAAGTCGCTTTGGATAAAATTTTGAAGCTAAATTAGTTAATTCTATATATAGAGGGGGATGCAAAAAAATATATATGTATTTTCAGTTTCCGCTCAGTAATCTGCGATACAGAAACAACAGGCGCTCGTGTGTGAAAATGCTAGACCGCTTTGTGCTTTTAATTCTCTTAAACAACTTGTAAAAAGTGTTTTTGTGTGTGTGTGTGTTTCCTGCAGCCAGCAGGACTTGTATCGCATTCTCAAAGCCTACACCGTGTACCGACCTGAGGAAGGATACTGCCAAGCACAGGCTCCAGTCGCTGCTGTCCTACTCATGCATATGCCTGCAGAGGTGAGTGAGGGGAGAGGGGGAGCTGGGGGTCGGGAGAGAGCTGGGAGAATCTGGGGAGGGAGAGAGCTGGGGGTCGGGAGAGCTGGGGAATCTGGGGAGTGAGAGAGCTGGGAGTCGGGAGAGAGCTGGGGGAATCTAGGAGGGAGAGAGCTGTAGTTCTTTACGCTGTGGTTTTGTAGCACAAACGGTACAGACCTCTATTACTATACATCATGTAAAGAGAGCTGGGGGAACACAGTGAATCGGTACAGCCCTGGCTGGGACTACAGCTCCCAGCATGCCTCTGCACCCGCGGCAATGGTGAGGGATGCTGGGAGGTGTAGTTATTTAACTACAGCGAGCTGTGCTGTGGTCTTTACCTGGTTATAGAGTTGTAAATGTGTTTTTGTGTTTGTTTGTTCCACACAGCAAGCTTTCTGGTGCCTAGTACAGGTCTGTGAGAAATATCTTCCGGGATATTACAGTGCTGGATTGGTAAGTCTGTCTGACTAATATAAAAATGTATACATGTGTACAATCGGCACGGTCACAGTTTTGTGTTTGTGTAGAGCTCCTAGAATGAACTCCTCTGCACCATAGAGTCCAATGCTGCTGAATAATGTTCCCTTGTTAACATATTGAATTCCACACCCTCTATATAGAATGAACTCCTCAGCTTACAGAGTCCAATGAAAGTTGCTGAATAATGTTTTTGTTGTTTATTGAATTCCACCCTCAATATAGAATGAACTAGTACAGGTCTGTAGAGTCCAATGAAAGCTGCTGAATAATTCCTTGTTAACATATTGAATTCTGTCCCTCTATATAGAATGAACTATATTCATAGAGAGTCCAATGAAAGCTGCTGAATAATGTTTTGTTAACATATTGAATTCCACCCTCTATATAGAATGAACTCCCTCAGCTTCATAGAGTCCAATGAAAGCTGCTGAATAATGTTCCTTGTTAACATATTGAATTCCACCCCTATATAGAATGAACTCCCTCAGCTTCACAGAGTCCAATGAAAGCTGCTGAATAATGTTCCCTTGTTAACATATTGAATTACACACCCCTATATAGAATGAACTCCCTCAGCTTCATAGAGTCCAATGAAAGCTGCTGAATAATGTTCCCTTGTTAACATATTGAATTCCACACCCTCTATATAGAATGAACTCCACTCAGCTTCATAGAGTCCAATGAAAGCTGCTGAATAATGTTCCCTTGTTAACATATTGAATTCCACACCTCTATATAGAATGAACTCCTCAGCTTCATAGAGTCCAATGAAAGCTGCTGAATAATGTTCCCTTGTTAACATATTGAATTCCACACCCCTCTATATAGAATGAACTCCCTCAGCTTCATAGAGTCCAATGAAAGCTGCTGAATAATGTTCCCTTGTTAACATATTGAATTCACACCTCTATATAGAATGAACTCCTCAGCTTCATAGAGTCCAATGAAAGCTGCTGAATAATGTTCCCTTGTTAACATATTGAATTCCACGCCGCCGCTTTGGAGTTTTCCCCAGATACTTAATGGAAAAACTGACATTTCTAAATCTAACATGAAATCCTTACTGTACTGGGATTACGGCTTCCGGTAGACTTTTTTTTTATTTTTTATAGTGATGTGATTTTGTAGTTTCTTTGATTACATGGTGTTAAATAAAAATATCTAAATTATATTCATATATAATATAATATGTATTTATTTATTTATTTATTTATTTATTATGATGTTTCAATCCAAAAATTCT
>CM072709.1:8371593-8384093 GCA_036884735.1 Huso huso | reverse complement strand
TGACTTTATTTTCCGTTCTTTCTTTCTCTCCTCAACAGTAGCACAACCGAAAAAAAGTCATACATTTATTAAAAAATTATATATATATATTTAAAATAAATTAATAACTAAATAAATGTGTGTGTGTGTGTGCAGTTTTCAATATGGCAGACGCAGGACCCCTCCTCCCCCGCCCCCATTTAGATGTATGCGGCTACATAGAATGCCTGAATCAAATTAAACTTGTAAATTGCCACCCACAACGTAACTGCAACATAATTATTGATTTTAAAAAAAAAAAATAATAAGAAGAAACAGACACTTTCAAATATTCCTGAACTGGTTTGAACTGAAGAGAACTGGAAATCCAAACTGGGAGCGACTGGGAGCAAACTGGAAATCATGCCGCAGTGGTTTACGCAAAGGGTTGGAAACCATTTAAAAAAATTTAAAAAAACACGCAAGGAATATTAAAAACCAACGATAACTGGAATATATATCAACAAAAAAAAACAAAAAAAAATAGATAGCGACTTTTTTTTTTTTTTTTTTTTCCCACTGTCTTGTCTTCCATGATTTTCACTCCGAGCAAAATGGAAAAAAAAAAACAACAACAAATGAAGCATGAAAGACTTTTGGGAAGGGGGGGGGGGGGGGGGGGCATATTTTTCTGTGCAGTATTTAAAAATGAGACAACTCAAGGGGCAACGCTGAAACTCTCCCTCCTGATCGCCTTTAAGAAGTATTTTATTCCTGGCCGGGTATCAAATAAATCCGATCACCGACAACGTGTTTCCTTCACCTTTACAACGAGTCCAGATCAACGGCAGTTAATCTCCGGTGCGGGTGGGGGGTGGTGGGGGGGGGTGAAGGGTCAGAGGGTTAAGAGTTTCCGATCGGCGTGGAAGTTTGACCGCCGTTGAGCGGTCCTCGGTTTGTAAAGGCGAGGGAAGGACAGCGTTGTTTGTTTGTTTTTCTCTGCATTTGTGATTGGGTGGTTTAGAACTACAAGTTTCAGAGCAGCCCTTATTAACTCCCTTATTAAATTCAATGCTAACATTTTGTGTTTCTCTTATTTTCTTATTGAATATGCTTCTAAATCTTAAGTATTTGAAAGGAACTGAGGTCAGAGCTTCTTAGAAAGGACAAATATTTAGCAGTATTTACTCGACACACCGTTTATTTTATTTTTTTTAAGAGTCTTTTTTTTAAATCCAATGTCTTGCTATTGCCACCAGTAAATATTATAACTACCCCGCCCCCCACCCTGAAAAAAGGGGTGCTAACTAAGACTAGGAAACATCTGGATTAATTTGACCTACAGCAGAGGAAGATGGTCAGCGCTCCTTTAAAGGGAGGGGCCAGTGATCCTGTTAAAAAGCTAATAAGAGAATGGATTAGCTTTATTAACAGGATCACTGGCCCTCCCTTTAAAGGAGCGCTGACCATCTTTAAAATCCATTCTTTATTCAGGATCACTGGCCCCTCTTTTATCTTTAAAATCCATTTCTCAACAGGATAACATGATCCCCTCCCTTTAAAGGAGCGCTGACCATCTTTAAAATCCATTCTCTTTATTCTCACGGACCTCCCCTTTAAAGGAGCGCTGACCATCTTTAAAATCCATTCTCTCACCTCTTATTAGCTTTATTAACATGATCACTGGCCCCTCCCTTTAAAGGAGGCGCTGACCATCTTTAAAATCCATTCTCTCATCTCTTATTAGCTTTATTAACATGATCACTGGACCCCTCCCTTTAAAGGAGCTCTGACCATCTTTAAAATCCATTCTCTCACCTCTTATTAGCTTTATTAAATGATCAGATCCTTTGGACCATCTTTAAAATCCCCTCCCTTTTAATTAACATGATCACTGGCCCCTCGCTGACCATCTTTAAAATCCATTCTCTCTCACCTCTTATTAGCTTTATTAACAGGATCACTGGCCCCTCCCTTTAAAGGAGCGCTGACCATCTTTAAAATCCATTGTCTTGTGCATGAAAGCATACATTATACTGGTTTTTAGCACTTTATAGCTTGAGAGAAGTGTTCTGATTTTAAAAATAAACAAATAAATAAATGGTTAACCGTACAAAAAAAAAAAATAGTTGAACTTTTTGTGAAAAATTTAATAACAATAATATGTTAAAAAAAGGCCAAACAAAACTACAAAGTCTGCAGACTTCAGAAGCGAAAACTTTGCGACTTTATCTCAAGAAAGTTAAGTAATTTTTCAGACCAGCTACATTTTCCTAACATTTCGTTACCCCCTTCCTGTTTCATAGCGTATTCTGGTGTAGAAACGGTTCCTGGGTCGTCCGGACGGGTCTCTCCGGGTGCTGACGATCGGGCGAGGGTGGCTGGTGTCAAAATCAGGCTGATTTCACCCGTTCAGAGTGAATTAAGAAACGGCTGCTTGGGTTTGTGACGATCGCTGCTTTTTCTTCAGACTCTGCGGAGAACAGCGACCCACACAAACCCGAGCAGCTGTTTCTTAATTCACTCTGAACGGGTGAAAATCAGCCCAGATCGACACCAGCCACCCCCGTCCGATTGTCAGCCCCCTGGTTTCTGCGGAGAGATCCATCCGGACGATCCAGTAACGGGTTGGTCCAGCACTGTGGACTGCAGTGCTTTTATCGTGCTCGTGCATGACTAGTATGGTGTGCTTCCTGCTTATTATTAGACACTAAATAACCGTCTTTTTCAACGCTGATAAAAGAGCGGACTGCCTGAAGCGCAGTTCTAGAAATGACCACAAGGGGGGCAGTAACGTGCAACAATTAAAATGCCGCCCACCCCCTTCTATATGAAACCGTCTTGAGTAAATCTAGACACCACCACTGTTTGGGGCGGGCGGGGGGCAGAAATTACAGCTGCACCCCCCCCCTCCTCCCCTCTTCCTCCTCCTCCAATCCTCCTCCTCCTATGCCAATGGCTTCAGCTATTGAGAGTCTTTTCAGGATATTGAACAGGCAAAAAACTAAATTTATTTTCTTTTTTTTTTTTTTAAAGATGGTATATGTATATGTCTAAGTAATATTTAAAAAAAAAAAAAAAAGTCTTGTAAATTATTTGTTCATGATTGAATCTCTTCCTCTGGATCGTTTTCTCTCTTCTGGACTTGTTGTTCGCTGTTTTTTTTTTTTTTTTTTTTTTTTATGAAGAGAAATTCTAACATAACAGCCGTTGCTTTGCGATTACAAACGCGACTTTTTTGTGTGTGTGTGTTTGTTAGCAAATCGAGCAGTAGACCATGTATTATATATATTTATCCCAAGAAGACTTAGAGCAAACGCTGGTCTGTTTGACAGGTGTTAGTAAGCTGATGAAGGCATGAAGGACTCAGTTTAGTTTCAGTAATGCTGATGAAAACGCTGGTCTGCTTGACTCAGTTTAGTTTCAATAACACTGATGAAGGCACTAGAGCCCAAACGCTGGTCTGCTTGACTCAGTTTAGTTTCAATAACACTGATGAAGGCCCCACTAGAGCTGATGAAGGCTGGTCTGCTTGACTCAGTTTAGTTTCAGTAACACTGATGAAGGCACTAGAGCCCAAACGCTGGTCTGCTTGACTCAGTTTAGTTTCAGTAACGCTGATGAAGGCACTAGAGCCCCAAACGCTGGTCTGCTTGACTCAGTTTAGTTTCAATAACACTGATGAAGGCACTAGAGCCCAAACGCTGGTCTGCTTGACTCAGTTTAGTTTCAGTAACGCTGATGAAGGCACTGGAGCCCAAACGCTGGTCTGCTTGACTCAGTTTAGTTTCAGTAACGCTGATGAAGGCACTAGAGCCCCAAACGCTGGTCTGCTTGATTCAGTTTAGTTTCAATAACGCTGATGAAGGCACTAGAGCCCAAACGCTGGTCTGCTTGACTCAGTTTAGTTTCAGTAACGCTGATGAAGGCACTGGAGCCCAAACGCTGGTCTGTTTGACTCGGTTTAGTTTCAGTAACGCTGATGAAGGCACTAGAGCCCAAACGCTGGTCTGCTTTGATGAAGGTAACACTGATGAGCCCCAAACGCTGGTCGACTGGTCTGCTTGATTCAGTTTAGACTCGGTTTTTCAATAACGCTGATGAAGGAAGGCCCCAGAGCCCAAACGCTGATGAAGGCACTAGAGCCCAAACGCTGGTCTGCTTGACTCAGTTTAGTTTCAGTAACGCTGATGAAGGCACTAGAGCCCAAACGCTGGTCTGCTTGACTCAGTTTAGTTTCAGTAACGCTGATGAAGGCACTAGAGCCCAAACGCTGGTCTGCTTGACTCAGTTTAGTTTCAGTAACGCTGATGAAGGCACTAGAGCCCCAAACGCTGGTCTGCTTGATTCAGTTTAGTTTCAATAACGCTGATGAAGGCACTAGAGCCCAAACGCTGGTCTGCTTGACTCTAGTTTGAACTCTGAGTATGCTTTTGCTGTTCCGGATGACTGATGCAAACTGAGGTCAGCTATTTCACAAAATATATATATAGTTTTTGTTTTTGTTATTTTTTTTGATGTTCATTTCTTCTGTGTGTTTAAGTTTACAGTCTCTGTTTTGTGTTCAGAATTGCATTCCAAAATGTGGCAAATTTAAACTTGTGTTTTGTTATTATTAATAATAATAATAATAATAATAATAATAATATATGATCAGTCGTTTGTGTGTGGTGTTTTTTTTGTTTTTTTTCTCAAACTCTCTTTAGGAAAAAACGCAGCACACAAAACTCCAAATCCCATAATCCTCTGCTGTTGACAATGCTGTGAAGCACCCTGGGAGCTGTAGTCTTACCTGTGAAACCTCTTTGATCTCTCCTTATTGACATTGACTACAACGCCCAGAGTTAGTTTCTGCTGCCAAGGCAACCTTTCCCCCCTACTGTAATGCAGGAGAGCACTCTGGGAAATGTAGTCTTACCGAACAGTGGCTGACCTGGTCTGTTTGGGTGTGTGTGTGTGTTCGGAAGCACCTGATGACATCACTGCACACGTGATAGATGACAAGCTGAAATTGTGACAAATCCTCAAACGCCATTGGTTGATTTGGGAGGGTGTGATTTTATCATTTTTAATACACTCCAAAAAGCAAAACAATTCTAAAACAGGTATTTTTTTTATAACAGAAAGGCATTTAGTTAAACTAATTATTCAGCCAGCATTGCCCTGGGTACAGTACAGCACAGCGAGGCTCTGCCCAGCACCCAGCATGCAATGCCAGCGCACCAGATTACAACTTCCTATAGACACCTCTGTGTTGGGTAGCTGCTGTAGTTCTGTGCAGGGTTTTATATCAGTGTTATACAGTGCTGTGTGCTGGGCAGGGCCTCGCTGTACCCAGGGCAATGCTGGCGGGACCGCACTGTATAACACTGATATAAAACCCTGCACAGAACTACAGCAGCTACCCGGCACAGTGGTGTCTACAGAAAGTTTCACACAATATAACAACAACAGCTTTGGAGAAAGTTTTAATTATAGAATGAACTCCCTCAGCATTGCCCTGCTGAATAATGTTCCTTGTTAACATTGAATTCCCACCCTCTATATAGAATGAACTCCCTCAGCTTCACCCAGCAATGCAATGCTGAATAATGTTCCCTTGTTAACATATTGATTCCACCCCTCTTATATAGAATGAACTCACTCAGCTTCTGTGTTGGGAAAGCTGCTGAATAAGTTCTTGTTAACAGGGTTTTATATCAATGAACTCCCTCAGCTTACAGTGCAATGAAGTGCTGGGAAGGGCCTTGTTAACATATTGGACCCTCTATATAGAATGAACTCCCTCAGCTTCATAGAGGAGCTGCTGAATAATGTTCCCTTGTTAACATATTGATATAGAAAACTCCCTCAGCTTCATAGAGTCAATGAAAGCTGCTGAATAATGGTTCCCTTGTTAACAAAATTCCACCCCTCAATATAACTCCCTCAGCTTCAACAGTCTGCTGCTGAATAATGTTTTGCATCCCTTCTATATAGAATGAACTCCCTCAGCTTCCTAGAGTCCAATGAAAGCTGCTGAATAATGTTCCCTTGTTAACATATTGAATTCCACCCTCTATATAGAATGAACTCCCTCAGCTTCATATAGTCCAATGAAAGCTGCTGAATAATGTTCCTTGTTAACATATTGAATTCCACCCTCTATATAGAATGAACTCCTTCAGCTTCATAGAGTCCAATGAAAGCTGCTGAATAATGTTCCTTGTTAACATATTGAATTCCACCCCTCTATATAGAATGAACTCCCTCAGCTTCAGAGTCCAATTAAAGCTGCTGAATAATGTTCCCTTGTTAACATATTGAATTCCACACCCAGTGCTTTGGGGTTTCCCAGATACTTAATGAAAAACTGACTGGAAAAATGTGACATTTCGAAATCTAACATGAAATACTCGCTGTACTGGGATTATGCCTTTTTTGCAGGGATATCATTTTCAAGTTCTTTTGATTGCATGATAAATAAAAGATCTAAAATTATGTTCATTATAATTTGAATTTATATCTCAATCCTAAAATGCTAGGTGATGCAAACGTTTTGCCTCTGTGAACCTTTTTTTTTTGTTTGTTAAGGGGGCATGGCCTCTGCTTTGTGTTGGGGGCGTGTCAGAAAGCAAAGTCCCGCCTGCTGGTGGGCGTGTCCAGAGAAGGGGCGGGATTGCTGCTGCTGCTGCCGGCGGAGTGGTCGCTGTGGGCGGGGCTGGTGGCGGAGGTTCCGTTGCCGTGGCTACGCTGGATCTTGAGAGAGAAGTCAATGACGGGGCAGCCCTGGGTGATGCAGCCGAGGGAGACGATGTCGACGGACGGGGAGAGGAATAGAGGGGGAGGTTGTCCTCCGTCAGCCCCCCGCTCACCTCGATCAGAACGGAGGGGAACTCCCGCTTCAGGGAGGCAGCGGCAGCGTGGACGCCCTGGGGGGGAAGGGGAGGGGAAGAGTCAGGAGACGGGTTCGGGTCTAGGCTATGGGAGAGTTGGAGCCAAGATTATTATTATTATTATTATTATTATTATTATTATTATTATTATTATTATTATTATTATTTATTTCTTAGCAGACGCCCTTATCCAGGGCGACTTACAATTGTTACAAGATATCACATTATTTTTTACATACAATTACCAATTTATACAGTTGGGTTTTTACTGGAGCAATCTAGGTAAAAGTACCTTGCTCAAGGGTACAGCAGCAGTGTCCCCCCACCTGGGATTGAACCCACAACCCTCCGGTCAAGAGTCCAGAGCCCTAACCACTACTCCACACTGCTACCCTGGAGATGGCCGCAACAGGCTGCAGTATCATACCTGAATCTTGAAAGAAACGAGAGCCTTTGCAGAGCGGTTTCATGATATCTGTTCCCCTCCCCTCCTCCGTCCGTCCATCCCTCCCTCCTTCCGTCCCTCCTCTCCCCTCATCCCCTCATCCTCCCCCTCTCTCTCCTCCTCCCTCTCGAGCCCTCGCTGCTTCCCTCCCCTCCTCCCCTCCTCCTCCTCCTCCTCCTCCTCTCTCCCTCTCCCCCTCCCTCTCTCCTCTACCTGTGCAGTGAAGTTATCCAGCATGATTATCTCTGCTCCGGCCCTCGCTGCTTCCCTCTCCTCCTCCTCCTCTCTCTCCCTCCCTCTCTCCTCTACCTGTGCAGTGAAGTTATCCAGCATGATTATCTCTGCTCCTCCCCCCTCCTCCTCTTCCCTCCTCCTCCTCCCTCTCTCTCTCTCTCTACCTGTGCAGTGAAGTTATCCAGCATGATTATCTCTGCTCCCCTCCTCCTCCTCCCTCCTCCTCCTCCTCCCTCCTCTCCTCCTCCTCCTCTCTCTCCCTCTCCCCTCCCTCTCTCCTCTACCTGTGCAGTGAAGTTATCCAGCATGATTATCTCTGCTCCGGCCCTCGCTGCTTCCCTCCCCTCCTCCTCCGAACGACACTCCACCTCGATCTTAGAGGAGAAGCCACAAACCCGACGCGTGTCCGAGACTGCCTGGGGGGGCGGGGGAAGAGGAGAGGGTTCAAAACAAAACCCACACACACACACACACACACACACACACACGTCAGATATCAGAGAAATTGACACCCCAGCATTATTATTATCATCATCATCATCATCACAGGGCTGATAATCAGACTCCCGCTGCACAGCAGTGTGATCCTTTCCTTGTTTCACTAGGAGTTTAATAACCAGACAAACCTGAGCTTGTTAGCTAGACACATTGGGGGCTGATCAAGCTGGTAGCAGTAAAACCTGGACTGGATCACACTGCTGTGCAATAGGAGTCTTATCTCCCTAACCCTCCCTCACCTGCGTTATACTCCCAGAAGCCCACACGTGATTATCTTTCAGCATCACCATCCCACTGAGGTCATGCCTGTGTGTGGCCACGCCCCCCACTAGCATGGAATACTTCTCCACCAATCGGAAGCCAGGGGTGGTCTTCCTGGTCCCGGCCACACCCCCAGCCCAGCCTGCCTTCTTAACCGTGGCCAGCAGGAGGCGACAGCGAGTCGCGATCCCTGAGGCTCTGGCCAGGCAGTTGAGCGCCGGCCTCTCGCCCAGCAACAGATTTCGGGCCGGCCCCCGGACCAGGGCGGTTCTGGTCACCAGTTCCGGTCCCAACTGGGTCCCCTCAGGGTAAAACCAGTCCACCGCACACCCCAGTTCATTAAAAACGGCGTCGAAAAAGGGGACACCAGCGAGCACTCCACCGGGAGTCTTGCACAGCAGAGCTAAAGTCTGCTCCCTGTCTCCCACGCACACCCCCGCGGGGTCGAAGTTCACAGCATCCTCTGCCAGCCAATCGCGAGCCAGGCTGGACAGGGAGGTGGGAGGGAGCAGGTGCGATAGGTTCAGGGTGACCGGTGACATCATAATGGGATTTGAAGCAGTTCTATGTAGGAGAGAGAGGGGGTGGGGAGGGAGATGGAGAGAGAGAGAGAGAGAGAGAGAGAGAGAGGGGGAGAGAGAGAGATGGGGGAGGGAGGGAGAGGGGAGAGGGAGGGGGGGGAGGGAGAGAGAGATGGGGGAGGAGGGAGAGAGGGAGAGGGAGGGAGAGAGAGCGAGAGAGGGAGGGAGAGAGGGAGAGGGAGGGAGAGGATGGGGAGAGGGGGAGGGAGAGAGAGAGAGAGAGAGATGGGGAGAGGGGGAGGGAGAGAGGGGGAGAGAGAGAGGGAGAGGAGAATTATTCATGTGCTATTGTTTGAAATGTGCTCAATGCTTTCGGACGATATCCACCTACTGCTTATCCAAAACTGATAAGAAAATACCGTCTGCTTTTGCTCCGTCTGTGGAGACGAAATAAAATAAATAAAACAAAAGAAATAGTCTGGGTACACCCCACACAAAAAAAAAAAAATGACATTTAACAGTGAATGTATCAATAACATGTAAAACGCTCAAAAAGAATACATTTGCACACAATACTGAGAATTTAAAATACTTTTTTAAATTGATTTTCACTTTTAATAAAATCTTCAGTTAGCGTGTGAATGTGTAGTATTATTATTATTATTATTAAAAAAAGAAGCGCCATTTTACAAAAACACGAAACCAGTGGCGCTCCCCGTCACTTTGACCAAAAATAAGGTGAAATAAAGAGATACTATCAATTTCCAATTGTTGCTATAAGGCGTCTGGTTTTTATAACCGCCGACACTGGCATCATAAAATAAAACATTTTATATTTTTTGCGACGTTTATAATTCAATTCTCATTGACGTCCATTTCTGCTTGAGGCGTCTCCTTCCACTCCGTCCGAGTGATGACGTGTACAGAAGGCTCGCGCAGACCAACAGTCAGTTTGAGACGACAAGGCGAGTCTATCTTTGGAGTAAACGGGGGGGAGTTAGCGTAGCAGCTACAGGAATATAGAATGGTAAGGTACACCTCTTTACAGAAACCCCCCCCTCCACCCACCCCAATGAAATAATCCGTTTGTATTGGATTTACCGCTGAAGGGTTCCACAGCTTCACAAACAAACTTATTTTGCACAAACGTGAGAATCCTTTGCACGGCCGTGTGACTCTCAAAACTGTGCAAAACGGCGAGTTTTTTCACGGGTAAACCTTGAGACCTGACCTGCATGTAAAATGCATTTATTATTATTTTTGTAGTAGGTTTTATTTTTTTTTAGATGCAAAAAAGGGTAAGCGGTGTGGAGTAGTGGTTAGGGCTCTGGACTCTTGACCGGGAGGGTCGTGGGTTCAATCCCCGGTGGAGGACACTGCTGCTGTACCCTTGAGCAAGGTACTTTACCTAGATTGCTCCAGTAAAAACCCAACTGTATAAATGGGTGATTGTATGTAAAAATAATGTGATATCTTGTAACAATTGTAAGTCGCCCTGGATAAGGGAGTCTGCTAAGAAATAAATAATAATAATAAAGTCAACGTAATTTGATGAACCATTTCCACAGTTTTTATTGTTCAGTGTTTACTGGCTATCCAACGATGTTTCTCTTTTTGTATCAGAGGTGTTTTATCGGTTAAAACCGAAAATCAGAAGCCCTATTTATAAGCAATCTTATTTCAGTTGCATCTCACGTACTTAAGACAAAACTTTGCTAGTTTATGACGAAGACCGGTTGATACCAAGTCGGTGACGTCATCGCTGCTCGGCAGCCAATGAGAAGCGAGGATATTTTAAGAGGGCTGGGTACAGCGATACAGACCGAAACTCTCCCACTGAAGAAACACGTTTGCACAGGACCTTTTAAACAAAAAAAACACCGAAAATAAAAACATATAAACTTCATGAGACTTGTTAAGAATGTTAAATTGACTAAAATTAAAATCAGCGCCTTTTTTTGTGAATCGGGTTGCTGAGTGGGCAAAGTTTTGTCCTTGACATCTTAAAAACTTTCACACTTCCCTGCTGTGTTATTTATAAAAATTAACAAAGATTTATACACATCTATCTATCTATCTATCTGTTAGGATTTAAAAATAATTAAAACATTGAAATTTAAAACACGACGTTTTCGGAAAGTTTATAAAATTATTAATCAATATAACTTTCACAACGTTAATTAATTAATATTCTAGGTCTCCGAGACGTTTTCTGTTCATAAAAACCGAAACGGCACTTTGCACGGATTAATAAATATTTAATTCTACATAAAAAAAAATAACCATGCTGAAAAAAAAAAAAAAGAAATCGGGAAATTTTAGAGGAATCTTTCAGAAATTGAAATAATTCCTGTAGGATCATATAGGAGGAAATTTAAAATGTATTTGTAATGTATTTATTATTGTTTTAATCCTCTTAGATGTGTGCGGTCTCGCAGGATTTGCTGAAGACAAACTAGGAAAATAAAACATCTTCAAAAGAGAAGCTCACGCTGCAAAAATCTTACACCTCCCTAAAGGTATGCGTACATTTTAAACTATAGCTAAGTCTTGCCTTATAACTATCATCGCTGGTGCAAAGTCATTAGTGTGTAAAATAAACGCACCAGCAATGATTCAGACAGCCCCCCTGAGTTTCAATAGCCATAGTTTTTATATTATACTGGATCTCCAGCAATGATTCAGACAGCCCCCTGAGTTTCAATAGCCATAGTTTTATAAATACTGGACTGTGGCTCCTGCATTCAGACAGTGAGTTTCAGTTTATATATTACTGGACTGTGGCTCCTGCAATGTTTCAGACAGTCCCCTGAGTTTCAATAGCCATTTTTTATATATTATACTGGACTGTGGCTCCAGCAATGATTCAGACAGCCCCCCCCCCTGAGTTTCAATAGCCATAGTTTTATATATTATACTGGACTGTGGCTCCTGCAATGATTCAGACAGCCCCCTGAGTTTCAATAGCCATAGTTTTATATATTATACTGGACTGTGGAGCAGTGGACAGTCCCCTGAGTTTCAATAACCATAGTTTTATATATTATACTGGACTGTAGACAGCAATGATTCAGACAGTCCCCCCCTGAGTTTCAATAGCCATAGTTTTATATATTATACTGGACTGTGGCTCCAGCAATGATTGGACAGTCCCCTGAGGTTTCAATAGCCATAGTTTTATATTATTATACTGGACTGTGGCTCCTGCAATGATTCAGACAGCCCCCTGAGTTTCAATAGCCATAGTTTTATATATTATACTGGACTGTGGCTTTTATAGTTTCATTAGCCATAGTTTTATATATTATACTGGACTGTGGCTCCAGCAATGATTCAGACAGCCCCCTGAGTTTCAATAGCCATAGTTTTATATATTATACTGGACTGTGGCTCCAGCAATGATTCAGACAGCCCCCTGGTTTCAATAGCCATAGTTTTATATATTATACTGACGTGGCTCCAGCAATGATTCAGACAGCCCCCTGAGTTTCAATAGCCATAGTTTTATATATTATACTGACTCAGACAGCCACCTGAGTTTCAATAGCCATAGTTTTATATATTATACTGGACTGTGGCTCCAGCAATGATTCAGACAGCCCCCTGAGTTTCAATAGCCATAGTTTTTATATTATACTGGACTGTGGCTCCAGCAATGATTCAGACAGCCCCCTGTTTCAATAACCATAGTTTTATATAATATGGACT
>CM072709.1:8311593-8366593 GCA_036884735.1 Huso huso | reverse complement strand
TCTCTCTCTCTCTCTCTCTCTCTCTCTCTCTCTCTCTCTCTCAGCCAATGGAAAGGCGAGGTTGCAGAGGGGCTCCCTGATTGGTCAGAGCAGGAGCGGATGGCTCTGAGTCACGAGCTGAGCGATGTTCTGATATACCTCGTGGAGCTGGCAGAGAAATGCCATGTGGATTTGCCGCGGGCTGTGCTGGAGAAAATGGAGCTGAACCGGATCAAGTACCCGGCCAGCAAGGTCCATGGGTCAGCCAAGAAATACACAGAGTACCAGGACTGAGCTGGACCGGACCGGAACACAAACTCCTTTTCAAGACAAAATTGAGAACTGTGTTTTTTTGTTTTTTTAACCTTTTTTAAAATCCATTCTCTCGCCTCTTATTAGCTTTATTAACATGTTCACTGGCCCCTCTCTTTAAAGGAGCGCTGACCATCTTTAAAATCCATTCTCTCACCTCTTATTAGCTTTATTAACATGATCACTGGCCCCTCCCTTTAAAGGAGCGCTGACCATCTTTAAAATCCATTCTCTCACCTCTTATTAGCTTTATTAATATGATCACGGACCCCTCCCTTTAAAGGAGCGCTGACCATCTTTAAAATCCATTCTCACCTCTTATTAGCTTTATTAACATGATCACTGGCCCCTCCCTTTAAAGGGCTGACCATCTTTAAAATCCATTCTCTCACCTCTTATTAGCTTTATTAACAGGATCACTGACCCCTCCCTTTAAAGGGCGCTGACCATCTTTAAAATCCATTCTCTCACCCTTATTAGCTTTATTAACATGATCGCTGGCCCCTCCCTTTAAAGGAGCGCTGACCATCTTTAAAATCCATTCTCTCGCCTCTTATTAGCTTTATTAACATGATCACTGGCCCCTCCCTTTAAAGGAGCGCTGACCATCTTTAAAATCCATTCTCTCGCCTCTGATTAGCTTTATTAACATGATCACTGGCCCCTCCCTTGACTTTCTGATTTTGTCTTTTTGTTTTGCAAAAAATGTAAGATTTGTGACATTTATTTTACATTTTTATATAAAAAAATATCAGTTATGCCCACAATTAAGTTTGGTCAGTGCCTGTGTCAACCACAGTTCTTGTATTGTTCGTTCTCTCTCTCTGATAGAAAATGTGAATTATTATTAAATTCTACGAAGACCAATTGATTTTAAAATCATAAGTATTAAACACTCACTAGTGCTGAATTCTAGAAATATGAAAAAAAATTGACAAATTCAACGACAAGTCTTTTCCAGCGTCTTCAGTGTAAATTCAGCAAAGTCTTTCTCAGCGTCTTCAGTGTAAATTCAATGGCAAACGTTTCCACTAGAAGTCTTTCTCAGCGTCTTCAGTGTAAATTCAATGACAAACGTTTCCACTAGAAGTCTTTCTCAGCGTCTTCAGTGTAAATTCAATGACAAAGCGTTTCCACTGGAAGTCTTTCTCAGCGTCTTCAGTGTAAATTAATGACAAACGTTTCCAAGCGCTTTTCCACTAGAAGTCTTTCTCAGCGTCTTCAAACGTTTGTAAATTCAGTGACAACAAGCGTTTCCACTAGAAGTCTTTCTCAGAGTCTTCAGTGTAAATTCAGCGGCAAACGTTTCCACTAGAAGTCTTTCTCAGTGTCTTCAGTGTAAATTCAATGGCAAGCGTTTCCACTAGAAGTCTTTCTCAGAGTCTTCAGTGTAAATTCAACGACAAAGCGTTTCCACTAGAAGCCTTTCTCAGTGTCTTCAGTGTAAATTCAATGGCAAACGTTTCCACTGGAAGTCTTTCTCAGAGTCTTCAGTGTAAATTCAGTCTTCAGTGTAAAAACGTTTCCACTAGAAGTCTTTCTCAGTGTCTTCAGTGTAAATTCAATGGCAAACGTTTCCACTGGAAGTCTTTCTCAGAGTCTTCAGTGTAAATTCAATGGCAAACGTTCCCACCCACTAGAAGTCTTTCTCATGGCTTTCTCTAGCGTCTTCAGCATCTTAAATTCAGCGGCAAACGTTTCCACTAGAAGTCTTTCTCAGCGTCTTCAGTGTAAATTCAATGGCAAACGTTTCCACTAGAAGTCTTTCTCAGTGTCTTCAGTGTAAATTCAATGGCAAACGTTTCCACTAGAAGTCTTTCTCAGCGTCTTCAGTGTAAATTCAACAGCAAACGTTTCCACTGGAAGTCTTTCTCGGTGTCGTTGAATTCACACTGAAGACCCTGAGAAACGGGTTTCTAGAGGTTGTGAGATCCAGTTTCTAAGCGATGTGAGTCCAGTGTATCACAGAACAGGCTACAGCATCATTTAAAACAAAACAACTTTATTAAAACCCTGACGATGACAGCAGAGACACAGACAGGAAGCCGCTACAGTGAATATATTTCTCTCTATTAAAGCTGCACTTCAAATGTTTCGTTATAATTTGTGAATGTGTCGATCTTTCACACTTTCCTCTCCAACTTGAACCTCGTCTCTCTCTCCTCTCACAGAGTATCAGACTGCTCTCCTTGGCTCTGTTGCATCTGCTGTTGCATTTTTTGCAGCATCTCCTGCATGCGACGAAGCTGCGATGGAGCAAAGAAAGGCGGGACACAAAATTAGGCAATCGCAATTATTTTTCTCTGTTACCCTCTGTCTGTCTGTGTGTGTTTCTGTCTGTCTGTCTGCTGTATTTTCATGTTACTCTCTGTAGCTCTGTTCCTGATTTCTCTCCCTCCTTCTTTCACTTTTCTGTCTCTCCCTTCTTTACCTCCCTCCCTCTCTCCTCACCTCCTCATCTTTCTCTCTGATGAGTTTCTCCGTGTCCGCCAGTGGAACGAGTGACAGCTCGGTGATGCTCTGCCTGGAGATCTTACTGAGAGAGAGAGAGAGACGCAGGGATCAATACAGAGAAAGAGAGGGATCAATACAGAGAAAGAGAGAGACTGATCAATATAGAGAAAGACAGTCTGATCAATATAGAGACGGATCGATCGACTCAGACAGGTGGTGTGAGAGAGGAGAGCGTGGAGACAGAGGTGAGAGGAGAGGAGGGTCACGCGTGATGTCGCCGCACAGAGGTGGGAGAGGAGAGGGAGGGTCTTAAAGCGTGATGTCACGCCGCAGACAGGAGGTGTGAGAGGAGAGGGAGGGTCACATAGAGTGATGTCACGCCTGCACAGAGAGGTGGTGTGAGGAGAGAGGAGGGAGGATGTGGCACAGAGAGGTGGTGTGAGAGGGAGGTCTAGCGTGATGTGCAAGCACAGAGGAGGTGTGAGAGGAGAGGGAGGGTCCGCGTGATGTCACGCCGACAGAGAGGTGGTGTGAGAGGAGAGGGAGGGTCAGAGTGATGTGACGGAGAGGAGGTGGAGAGGAGAGGGAGGGTCACGAGCGTGATGTCGTAACGCACAGAGCACAGAGGTGGTGTGAGAGGAGAGGGAGGGTCACGCAGCGTGATGTCGTGCCGCACAGAGGTGGTGTGAGGAGAGGGAGGGTCACGCAGCGTGATGTCACGCTCGCACAGAGAGGTGGTGGGAGAGGAGAGGAGGGTCACGTCCGCTCAGCGCCGAGACAGAGAGGTGGTGGAGAGGAGAGGGAGGGTCACGCAACGTGATGTCGTGTGCGCACAGAGAGGTGGAAGGGAGAGGAGAGGGAGGGTCGCAGCGTGATGTCACCTTCACAGAGAGGTGGTGTGAGAGGAGAGGGAGGGTCACGCAGCATGATGTCACTCACGCACAGAGAGGTGGTGGAGGAGAGGGAGGGTCACGCAACGCGATGAGATCCGCGTGCACAGAGAGGTGGTGGAGGAGAGAGGAGAAGTGATGTCACGGCAAGAGAGGTGGTGAGAGGAGAGGAGGTCACGCAGGCGTGATGTCACATGTCAGACAGAGAGGTGGTGAGGAGAGGAGGGTCACGAGCGTGATGTCGCTTCACGCAGAGAGGTGGTGTGAGGAGAGGAGGGTCAGGCGTGATGTCACGCGCACAGAGGTGGAGAGGAGAGGAGGTCACGCAGCGTGATGTCACGCCGCACAGAGGTGGAGAGGAGAGGGAGGGTCACGCAGTGTGATGTCACGACAGACAGAGGAGGTGAGGAGAGGGAGGGGGAGTGATCACGCAGCAGAGAGGTGGTGTGAGAGGAGAGGAGGTCACGAGTGTGATGTCACTGAGAGGTGGTGAGGAGAGGGAGGGTCACGCAGCATGATGTCGCGTGCGCACAGAGGTGGTGTGAGAGGAGAGGGAGGGTCACGCAGTGTGATGTCACGGCGCACAGAGGTGGTGGAGAGGAGAGGAGGGTCACGCAGTGATGATGTCACGGGCGCACAGAGGTGGTGAGAGAGAGAGGAGGTCACGCGTGATGTGACGTCTGCACAGAGGTGGTGAGAGGAGAGGGAGGGTCACGAGCTTGATGTGTCACGACGACAGAGAGGTGGTGTGAGAGGAGAGGGAGGGTCATTTAGCATGATGTCGTGTGCGCACAGAGAGGTGGTGGAGAGGAGAGGAGGGTCACGAGTGTGATGTCACAAGACAGAGGTGGTGGTGAGAGGAGGGAGGGTCACGTAGTGTGATGTCACGCAAGACAGAGGAGGGTGTGAGAGGAGAGGAGGTCACGCGAGGGTGATGTCACGCCTGACACAGAGGTGGTGGAGAGGAGAGGGGGGTCACGTAGCGTGATGTCACGCCGCACAGAGATGTCACGTAGCTTGATGTCACGTGCGCACAGAGAGGTGGTGTGAGAGGAGAGGGAGGGTCACAGCGTGATGAGAGGAGAGGCACAGAGGTGGTGTGAGAGGAGAGGGAGGGTCACGCAGCGTGATGTCACGCACGCACAGAGAGGTGGTGTGAGAGGAGAGGGAGGGTCACGCAGTGTGATGTCACGCTCGCACAGAGAGGTGGTGAGAGGAGAGGGAGGGTCACGCAGCGTGATGTCACGCTCGCACAGAGAGGTGGTGAGAGGAGAGGGAGGGTCACGCAGCTTGATGTCGCGTGCGCAGAGAGGTGGTGTGAGAGGAGAGGGAGGGTCACAGCGTGATGTCGCGTGCGCACAGAGGGGTGAGAGGAGAGGGAGGGTCACTTAGTTTGGATGTCGCAGCGCACAGAGAGGGGGTGTGAGAGGAGGGAGGGTCACGCAGCGTGATGTCGCGCGTGCACAGAGAGGTGGTGTGAGAGGAGAGGGAGGGTCACAGCGTGATGTCGCGTGCGCACAGAAAGGTGGTGTGAGAGGAGAGGGAGGGTCACGCAGCGTGATGTCGCGCGCGCACACTGACTTGCGGCTCGCTCGCTCCTTGGCTCCGCTGCGGCTCAGGTTCTGGATGCACTGCGCTCTGTAATTCTCGTAGTGCACCTCCTGCGTGACGTCCTTCAAATCCTGCATGTGAGTCTGAATCAGCATGTTCCTGAGCTTCACAAAGTCACAGTGTGAGGGGTTATCAACTAGAGAGGAGAGAGAGGGGAGAGGAGGGGGGGGGGAGAGAGGGGAGGGGAGAGGGGAGGTGGAGAGGAGACAAGAGGGAGGTGAGAGGGAAGGAGAGAAGGATGGGGGGGAGAGAGGAGGGGGAGAGGGGACAGGAGGGAGGGGGGGGAGGGAGGGAGAGGAGAAGAGGGAGGGGAGATGAGGGAAGAGGTGAGGGAGAGGAGAGAAGGATGGGGAGGAGAGAAGAGGAGTGAGGGAGGGAGGAGAGGGAGAGGGGAGGGGAGGAGAGGGGGAGGGAGAGAGGAGGGGAGGGGAGGGGAGAGAGGGGAGGGAGGGGGGAAGGAGGGGGAGGGGGGTGGAGAGGAGACAGGAGGGAGGGAGATGAGAGGGAAGAGGTGAGGGAGAGGAGAGAAGGATGGGGAGAGGAGAGAGGAGGGGGGAGGGGGAGGAGGGGGGAGGAGAGGAGTGAGGGGGAGGGGAGGAGAGAGGGGAGGGAGGAGAGGGAGGGGGAGAGGAGAGGAGTGAGGGGAGGGGGAGAGAGGGGGGAGGGGAGGGGGAGAGGAGGGAGGGAGGGAGGAGGGGGAGAGGGGGGGGAGGAGAGGGTGAGGGGGAGGAGAGGGAGGAGAGAGGGGGAGGGAGGAGGTGAGGGGAGGGAGGAGGAGAGGAGGAGAGGGATGAGACGAGAGGAGGGGGAAAAGAGGAGAAAGGGGAGAGATATGAGAGGGAGGGTTAGCATTATTATTATGATGTGTATTATTATTGTCATTCCCATTATTATCATTGCATCATGGTGCTCCCCTTGCACTGCATGGGGTAGATAACGGATCACATACCCCCGTTCTTCAACGCCAGCCCTGCGTCGACCCCAAGCCCCTCCCTCTCTCCCGCGTAACCCCGCCCACTCACCCTCGACCACGCCCCACGGGTAAACCCGGCCTCTCATTGGCCGCTCAACATTCTCCCTAATCACGGTGTTGCTGCCAATCACTGCAAAGGGAAAGCTGTCCTAAAAACAAAACACAAAAGAAATTACAAATAATTCAAACACTACACAGAATCAAAGACTATTACATATTACCTATTATTCATACCTAATATTTTAATATCCTATCATGTGTGAGTTCTGTGCTTTACAATGCTTCCCTTTGCTTTACCACATCTCTCTGTGCTTTACAATGCTTCCCTATGCTTTACCAGACCTCTCTGTGCTTTACAATGCTTCCCTATGCTTTACCAGACCTCTCTGTGCTTTTAATGCTTCCCTATGCTTTACCAGACCTCTGTGCTTTACAATGCTTCCCTATGCTTTACCAGACCTCTCTGTGCTTTACAATGCTTCCTATGCTTTACCACACCTCTCTGTGCTTTACAATGCTTCCTATGCTTTACCAGACCTCTCTGTACTTTTACAATGCTTCCTATGCTTTTACCAGACCTCTCTGTGCTTTTACAATGCTTCCCTATGCTTTACCAGACCTCTCTGTGCTTTACAATGCTTCCCTATGCTTTACCAGACCTCTGTGCTTTACAATGCTTCCCTATGCTTTACCAGACCTCTCTGTTCTTTACAATGCTTCCCTTTGCTTTACCACATCTCTCTGTGCTTTACAATGCTTCCCTATGCTTTACCAGACCTCTCTGTGCTTTACAATGCTTCCCTATGCTTTACCAGACCTCTCTGTGCTTTACAATGCTCCCTATGCTTTACCAGACCTCTCTGTGCTTTACAATGCTTCCCTATGCTTTACCAGACCTCTCTGTGCTTTTACAATGCTTCCCTATTCTTTACCAGACCTCTCTGTGCTTTACAATGCTTCCCTATGCTTTACCAGACCTCTCTGTGCTTTTACAATGCTTCCTATGCTTTACCAGACCTCTCTGCTTTACAATGCTTCCCTATGCTTTACCAGACCTCTCTGTGCTTTACAATGCTTCCCTATGCTTTACCACACCTCTCTGTGCTTTTACAATGCTTCCTATGCTTTACCACACCTCTGTGCTTTACAATGCTTCCCTATGCTTTGCCACACCTCTCTGTGCTTTTACAATGCTTCCTATGCTTTACCAGACCTCTCTGTGCTTTACAATGCTTCCCTATGCTTTACCAGACCTCTCTGTGCTTTACAATGCTTCCTATGCTTTACCAGACCTCTCTGTGCTTTACAATGCTTCCTATGCTTTACCAGACCTCTCTGTGCTTTACAATGCTTCCCTATGCTTTACCAGACCTCTCTGTGCTTTACAATGCTTCCTATGCTTTACCAGACCTCTCTGTTCTTTATAATGCTTCCTTTGCTTTACCACATCTCTCTGTGCTTTACAATGCTTCCTATGCTTTACCAGACCCTCTGTGCTTTACAATGCTTCCCTATGCTTTACCAGACCTCTCTGTGCTTTACAATGCTCCCCTATGCTTTACCAGACCTCTCTGTGCTTTACAATGCTTCCCTATGCTTTACCAGACCTCTCTGTGCTTTACAATGCTTCCCTATTCTTTACCAGACCTCTCTGTGCTTTTACAATGCTTCCTATGCTTTACCAGACCTCTCTGTGCTTTACAATGCTTCCCTATGCTTTACCAGACCTCTCTGCTTTACAATGCTTCCCTATGCTTTACCAGACCTCTCTGTGCTTTACAATGCTTCCCTATGCTTTACCACACCTCTCTGTGCTTTACAATGCTTCCCTATGCTTTACCAGACCTCTCTGTGCTTTACAATGCTTCCCTATGCTTTGCCACACCTCTCTGTGCTTTACAATGCTTCCCTATGCTTTACCAGACCTCTCTGTGCTTTACAATGCTTCCCTATGCTTTACCAGACCTCTCTGTGCTTTACAATGCTTCCCTATGCTTTACCAGACCTCTCTGTGCTTTTTACAATGCTTCCCTATGCTTTACCAGACCTCTCTGTGCTTTACAATGCTTCCTATGCTTTACCAGACCTCTGTGCTTTTACAATGCTTCCCTATGCTTTACCAGACCTCTCTGTGCTTTTACAATGCTTCCCTATGCTTTACCAGACCTCTGTGCTTTACAATGCTTCCTATGCTTTACCACACCTCTCTGTGCTTCACAATGCTTCCCTATGCTTTACCACACCCTCTGTGCTTTTACAATGCTTCCCTATGCTTTACCAGACCTCTCTGTGCTTTTACAATGCTTCCTATGCTTTTACTAGACCTCTCTGTGCTTTACAATGCTTCCCTATGCTTTACCAGACCTCTGTGCTTTATAATGCTTCCCTATGCTTTTACCAGACCTCTGTGCTTTACAATGCTTCCCTATGCTTTACCAGACCTCTCTGTGCTTTACAATGCTTCCTATGCTTTACCAGACCTCTCTGTGCTTTATAATGCTTCCTATGCTTTACCAGACCTCTGTGCTTTACAATGCTTCCCTATGCTTTACCAGACCCTCTGTGCTTTACAATGCTTCCCTATGCTTTACCACACCTCTCTGTGCTTTACAATGCTTCCCTATGCTTTACCACACCTCTCTGTGCTTTACAATGCTTCCCTATGCTTTTACCACACCTCTCTGTGCTTTACAATGCTTCCCTATGCTTTACCAGACCTCTCTGTGCTTTTACAATGCTTCCCTATGCTTTACCAGACCTCTGTGCTTTACAATGCTTCCTATGCTTTTTACCAGACCCTCTGTGCTTTACAATGCTTCCCTATGCTTTTACCAGACCTCTCTGTGCTTTACAATGCTTCCTATGCTTTACCACCTCTCTGTGCTTTACAATGCTTCCCTATGCTTTACCACACCCTCTGTGCTTTACAATGCTTCCCTGTGCTTTACCAGACCCTCTGTGCTTTACAATGCTTCCTGTGATTTACCAGACCTCTCTGTGCTTTACAATGCATCCCTATGATTTACCAGACCTCTCTGTGCTTTACAATGCATCCCTATGCTTTACCAGACACCTCTCTGTGCTTTACAATGCTTCCTATGCTTTACCAGACCTCTCTGTGCTTTTACAATGCTTCCCTATGATTTACCAGACCTCTCTGTGCTTTACAATGCATCCCTATGCTTTACCAGACCCTCTGTGCTTTTACAATGCTTCCCTATGCTTTACCAGACCTCTCTGTGCTTTACAATGCTTCCCTATGCTTTACCAGACCTCTCTGTGCTTTACAATGCTTCCCTATGCTTTACCAGACCTCTCTGTGCTTTACAATGCTTCCCTATGCTTTACCAGACCTCTCTGTGCTTTACAATGCTTCCTATGCTTTACCAGACCTCTCTGTGCTTTACAATGCTTCCCTATGCTTTACCAGACCTCTCTGTGCTTTACAATGCTTCCATATGCTTTACCACACCTCTCTGTGCTTTACAATGCTTCCCTATGCTTTACCAAAAACTTCTCTCCTGCCCTCTTACCTTCAGAGCTGTGTCTTGCTGTTTAAATTCCTCATCTTCGTCGGAATCGCAATCCGGGAATTGGTAAATAGTGATTCCGAATTCCTCGATTTCGTCGCGCACCTGGAATCGAAAAAAAAAAAAAAAAAAGTGTTTTGATTTGAAACTGCCAATCAAAACTGCTGAATTATTATTTTAAGCTATATTAAAATCATTTAGATCTTCTATCTAAAGCTTAAGTAAAGGGGTTAAAGTCTGTTTCAGAGCTCTTTTCACAAATGGCCGCTCTAGTGCTCTGGGGGTTGAGATCTGTCCTCTAAATCGCTGCAGGAAGAGTGATTAAAAAAAAAAAAAATCTGTGCTCCCTGTTTGACAATGGGCGATAATCCTGACACTATCATTGTGGACTCCAGCCCTCGAGGGACATGGGGGGGGGGGGGTCTTCTGGTTTTTCAATCCAACTTTAAGCTCTCAATTTTTTAACATAATTGATCGAATTATTGTGGAGTAGTGGTCAGGGCTCTGGACTCTTGACCGGAGGGTCGTGGGTTCAATCCCAGGTGGGGGGGACACTGCTGCTGTACCCTTGAGCAAGGTACTTTACCTAGATTGCTCCAGTAAAAACCCAACTGTATAAATGGGGAATTGTATGCAAAAATAATGTGATGTCTTGTAACAATTGTGAGTCACCCTGGATAAGGGTGTTTACTAAGAATAATATCAGTGCACTAGAGCAGACATTTCGAAAGAGCTCTGAAACAGACTTTAAAAAGTTAGAAGTGTAAAAAGTTGTCAGGGTGTGAACAATGAAATGAAAAACGACATCTCGATGGTTCTGTCCTGGTTAAGGTAATACACTCACCCTCTGTTTCAGATTCTTGACCTCCCTAGGGGTCAGTGTGTCAGACTTGGCGATGACCGGCACGATATTGACCTTGTCGTGAACTGCCTTCAGGAATTCCACGTCGATGGGGCGCAGTCTGTGGGGGGGTGGAGAGGGGTGCATTTGAAGGGTCTTAAAAGCGAAGGTCTGATGTCATTGCTGCATCTGTTCTCCTTTCCCAAGTTTAGCTGTCAGCAACATAGGCTTGAAGAATATCTAAATTAATCTGAGATAGCTGCAGGGAAAAGCAAGGAGGCTGTGTGTGTGTGTGTGTGTGTGAGAGTGTGTGTGTGCGTGTGTGTGTGTCCCTGAGCAAGTCACTTCACCTCCTTGTGCTCCGTCCTTCGGATGAGACGTAAAACAAACGAGCTCCTATTGGAAGTGATCATTCTAAAGGTATCTGGTTCCACACTTGGTTAAAGAAACCCGCCCCCTGGCCCCGCCCCCCGGTCCCGGTCCCGCCCCCTGCAGTTCTCACCCGTGCCCGCAGGGGGAGATGAAGTAGAGCAGGCAGTGCACACGGTTGTCCTGGATGTTCTTGCGGTTCAGTCCACTCTCGTCTCTGAAGTACTGCTCAAACTGCTCATTGATATAGCGCGCTATCGGAGTCCAGCTGAGAGACACAGAGACAGAGAGAGACAGAGAGAGAGCGAGAGAGGGGAGAGAGAGAGGGAGAGAGAGACAGAGAGAGAGGTTATTAGAAATACACAGACAGAGAGACAGACAGAGAAAGAGAGAGATGCAGAGAGTGGATTTACGTTGACTGTCTGCACAGTGCAGTATTGCTAACTAGTGACAGATAGAGACGGACAGACACAGACAGAGTGCTGTGTGACAGACAGATGGATGGAGAGGGTGTCTCGTACTGACCAGTCTGCGTTGTCCACTGCATCCCCGAAGCCAGGGGTGTCCACTATGGTTAGTTTGACCTTTACCCCCCGCTCCTCGATCTCCACCGCGTTCCTCGTGATCTCGAGGGTCTGGGAGATGCGCTCTGAAAAACAATCGCACAAACTTATCTGAAACACAATCGCACAAACTCATCTGAAACACAAACTCATCTGAAACACAATCACACAAACTCATCTGAAACACAAACTCATCTGAAACACAAACTCATCTGAAACACAATCACACAAACTCATCTGAAACACAAACTCTCCCTGAAACACAAACTCATCTAAAACACAGGAGCACAAACACACACACTGAAACTCAGGGACACACACCCAATCACACACATGCAGAAACACAGAAACACAGAAACACACAATCTTTCTGTACCTTCAGCATTGAGGATCTTTCTTTCGCTGTACAGATCAGTCAGGAAGAGGCTGTCAACCAGAGTGGACTTACCAAGACCAGACTCTCCTGAGAGGGGGAGAGAGAGGAGGAGGGAGGGGGAGAGGGGAGAGAGAGGAGGGGGGAAGAGAGGGAGAGAGAGGAGAGGAGGGGAGGGGAGGGAGGGGGAAAGAGGGGAGAGAGAGAGGAGGGGGGGGGAGGGGAGAGAGAGAGAAGGGGGAAGGGGAGAGGGGAAGGGGAGAGAAGAGAGGAGGAGAGAAGGAGGAAGAGAGAGGAGGGGAGGGGGAGGGGGGAGAGAGGAGGGGGAAGGGAGAAGGGGAGAGAGAGAGGAGGAGAGAGGAGGGGAGGGGAGAGGGGGAGAGAGGATGGGAGAAGGGGAGAGAGGAGAGGAGGAAAGAAGGAGGGAGAGAGAGGGGAGGGGAGAGGGGAGATAGAGGAGGGAGAAGGGGGAGAGGAGAGAGGAGGGGAGAAGGGGGAGAGAAGAGAGGAGAGAAGGAGGGAGAGAGAGAGGAGGGGAGGGGAGAGGGGGAGAGAGAGGAGAGGAGGGAGGGGAGAGGGAGAGAGGAGAGGAAGGAAGAGTGAGAGAGGGGAGAGAGAGATGGGGAGAGAAGACAGATGGAGAAAAGGACAGAGAGGGGGGTAGGGGAGGGGAGAGACAGAACATCTCATAAGCATTACACCATTATACAGACTTCCTTATACAGTATTACATCGCATATCCGACTGCATGGGGACCAGAGCCAGGGAGGATCTGTGAAATGTCGGCTGAACGAATCCTGTTTTAAACACCATTACACACAGCTGGAACAATGACTAGATTCACACAATTCCTCTTCTGAGATTCAGCTTTTATCAGAGAGCTCCCCACTAAACCCCTGGTTTAGAAAGACAGGGGTATCCATGCTTGTGACGGGGTGTCCGTCTGCCGTGTGGGGGCGTGCGTTCGCTGCTGAGCGACGGGCAGGAGATCCGGACGGAGGCTGAAATCGATACGCCTCCTGCAGGCGAACAGGATTTATTCACATATCGACACACTGAACAGCTCGGGCGACGCTGCCAGCAGCGATCACACACAACACAGAGTCCGAAAACTTCTGTGGGATCTCCAGTCTCTGAACTAATCTTCTCTGTTCAATAACAGACTAACGTGGCTGATCAGAGCTGATATGTGACGGACGGATACGCGATGGATTACTGCGATGGATCAAGGCTCACCTGCTACCATGAGTGTGAAATCGAACCCACGCTTCACTGACTTCCGGTGGACCTGGCTGGGCAGCGTGGCAAACCCCACGTATTCTTTATCCTGGAGAGACACACAAGCAATGATTACATCAATCAATCAATGAAGAAGTTAATGCTTTTACCAGGGGGGAAGCAGTACACTCTGAGAAGGGGGCTGGTTCAGAAGTTGTTTTTCAGTTCTCTCTGCTGCTCGCTGAAACCTCAGAGCTCTGAGCTCCACTCGCTTTTTTTTCGTTTCTGCTAAACAGTTTCCGCCCATCACTTCCTCTGTGACCCAGATTCTGTGCAGCACCTGGGAGGAAGCAACGTACTTCAGCAGGAGGTTCAAATACGAACTGCACCGTGGAGGGCATTTTATATCACAGATTACACCTAGATGCACAATTCAAACTACACTGCAATACAGTACACTGCAATATAGTCCATTATAATACAGTGCAATACAGTACACTGCACTACAGTACACAGCAATGCAATACAGTACACAGCAATGCAATACACTGCAATACAGTACACAGCAATGCAATACACTGCAATACAGTACTCTGCAATATTGTCCATTATAATACAGTGCAATACAATACACCACACTACAATACAGTACATTGCAATGCAATAAAACTACAGTACAGTATACTACAATAACATGCAAGACAATACAATACTCTCTGCTTGACCCTCTCCAATCTGGCTTCCGCTCTGCTCACTCCACTGAAACCGCCCTCCTGTCTGTCACCAACTCACTTAAGTGTGCCCGAGCTGCCTCTCTCTCCTCTGTCCTAATTCTCCTCGACCTCTCTGCTGCCTTTGACACTGTTGATCACTCTATTCTACTATCATCTCTCGCTGACCTGGGGATCTCTGGCACCATGCAATACACTACACTACACTACAATATAATGTAATCCACTACACTACCATGCAATACACTACACTACACTACACTACAATGTAATCCACTACACTACCATGCAATACACTACACTACACTACAATATAATGTAATCCACTACACTACCATGCAATACACTACACTACACTACAATATAATGTAATCCACTACACTACCATGCAATACACTACACTACACTACACTACAATGTAATCCACTACACTACCATGCAATACAATATAATCCACTACACTACAATATAATCCACTACACTACCATGCAATACACTACACTACACTACACTACACTACAATATAATGTAATCCACTACACTACCATGCAATACACTACACTACACTACACTACAATGTAATCCACTACACTACCATGCAATACACTACACTACAATACAATATAATCCACTACACTACCATGCAATACACTACACTACACTACAATATAATCCACTACACTACCATGCAATACACTACACTACCCTACACTACAATATAATCCACTACACTACCATGCAATACACTACACTACCATGCAATACACTACACTACACTACAATATAATACACTACACTACCATGCAATACACTACACTACACTACACTACAATATAATCCACTACACTACCTTGCAATACACTACACTACACTACACTACAATATAATCCACTACACTACCATGCAATACACTACACTACACTACACTACACTACAATATAATGTAATCCACTACACTACCATGCAATACACTACACTACACTACACTACAATGTAATCCACTACACTACCATGCAATACACTACACTACCATGCAATACAATACACTACACTACACTACAATATAATCCACTACACTACCATGCAATACACTACACTACACTACACTACAATATAATCCACTACACTACCATGCAATACACTACACTACACTACACTACAATATAATCCACTACACTACCATGCAATACACTACACTACACTACAATATAATCCACTACACTACCATGCAATACACTACACTACACTACAATACAATGTAATCCACTACACTACCATGCAATACACTACACTACACTACACTACAATGTAATCCACTACACTACCATGCAATACACTACACTACACTACACTACAATATAATCCACTACACTACCATGCAATACACTACACTACACTACAATACAATATAATCCACTACACTACCATGCAATACACTACACTACACTACACTACAATGTAATCCACTACACTACCATGCAATACACTACACTACACTACACTACAATGTAATCCACTACACTACCATGCAATACACTACACTACACTACACTACAATGTAATCCACTACACTACCATGCAATACACTACACTACAATACAATATAATCCACTACACTACCATGCAATACACTACACTACACTACAATATAATCCACTACACTACCATGCAATACACTACACTACACTACACTACAATGTAATCCACTACACTACCATGCAATACAATATAATCCACTACACTACACTACAATACACTACACTACACTACACTACAATACAATATAATCCACTACACTACCATGCAATACACTACACTACACTGCAATACAATACACTACAATACACTGCAATGCAATACACTACAATACAATACAATGCAATACAATACAATACAATACAATACACTTCTGGCCAAAAGTTTCGCATCCTCCTTTCTATATAGAATGAACTGATTCTGCTTCATAGAGTCCAATGAAAGCTGCTGAATAATGTTCCCTTGTTAACATATTGAATTACACCCCCTCTATATAGAATGAACTCCCTCAGCTTCATAGAGTCCAATGAAAGCTGCTGAATAATGTTCCCTTCTTAACATATTGAATTACACACCCTCTATATAGAATGAACTCCCTCAGCTTCATAGAGTCCAATGAAAGCTGCTGAATAATGTTCCTTGTTAACATATTGAATTCCACCCCTCTGTATAGAATGAACTCCCTCAGCTTCATAGAGTCCAATGAAAGCTGCTGAATAATGTTCCCTTGTTAACATATTGAATTCCCACCCTCTATATAGAATGAACTCCCTCAGCTTCATAGAGTCCAATGAAAGCTGCTGAATAATGTTCCCTTGTTAACATATTGAATTCCACACCTCTATATAGAATGAACTCCCTCAGCTTCATAGAGTCCAATGAAAGCTGCTGAATAATGTTCCTTGTTAACATATTGAATTCCACCCCTCTATATAGAATGAACTCCATCAGCTTCATAGAGTCCAATGAAAGCTGCTGAATAATGTTCCCTTGTTAACATATTGAATTCACCCCCTCTATATAGAATGAACTCCATCAGCTTCATAGAGTCCAATGAAAGCTGCTGAATAATGTTCCCTTGTTAACATATTGAATTCCACCCCTCTATATAGAATGAACTCCCTCAGCTTCATAGAGTCCAATGAAAGCTGCTGAATAATGTTCCCTTGTTAACATATTGAATTCCACACCTCTATATAGAATGAACTCCCTCAGCTTCATAGAGTCCAATGAAAGCTGCTGAATAATGTTCCCTTGTTAACTTATTGAATTCCACACCTCTATATAGAATGAACTCCCTCAGCTTCATAGAGTCCAATGAAAGCTGCTGAATAATGTTCCCTTGTTAACATATTGAATTCCACACCTCTATATAGAATGAACTCCCTCAGCTTCATAGAGTCCAATGAAAGCTGCTGAATAATGTTCCCTTGTTAACATATTGAATTCCACCCTCTATATAGAATGAACTCCCTCAGCTTCATAGAGTCCAGTGAAAGCTGCTGAATAATGTTCCCTTGTTAACATATTGAATTCCACACCTCTATATAGAATGAACTCCCTCAGCTTCATAGAGTCCAATGAAAGCTGCTGAATAATGTTCCCTTGTTAACATATTGAATTACACACCCTCTATATAGAATGAACTCCCTCAGCTTCATAGAGTCCAATGAAAGCTGCTGAATAATGTTCCTTGTTAACATATTGAATTACACACCCTCTATATAGAATGAACTCCCTCAGCTTCATAGAGTCCAATGAAAGCTGCTGAATAATGTTCCCTTGTTAACATATTGAATTCCACACCCTCTATATAGAATGAACTCCCTCAGCTTCATAGAGTCCAATGAAAGCTGCTGAATAATGTTCCTTGTTAACATATTGAATTACACACCTCTATATAGAATGAACTCCCTCAGCTTCATAGAGTCCAATGAAAGCTGCTGAATAATGTTCCTTGTTAACATATTGAATTCCACCCCTATATAGAATGAACTCCCTCAGCTTCATAGAGTCCAATGAAAGCTGCTGAATAATGTTCCTTGTTAACATATTGAATTCCACCCTCTATATAGAATGAACTCCTCAGCTTCATAGAGTCCAATGAAAGCTGCTGAATAATGTTCCTTGTTAACATATTGAATTCCACACCTCTATATAGAATGAACTCCCTCAGCTTCATAGAGTCCAATGAAAGCTGCTGAATAATGTTCCTTGTTAACTTATTGAATTCCACACCCTCTATATAGAATGAACTCCCTCAGCTTCATAGAGTCCAATGAAAGCTGCTGAATAATGTTCCCTTGTTAACATATTGAATTCCACACCCTCTATATAGAATGAACTCCCTCAGCTTCATAGAGTCCAATGAAAGCTGCTGAATAATGTTCCCTTGTTAACATATTGAATTCCACCCCTCTATATAGAATGAACTCCCTCAGCTTCATAGAGTCCAATGAAAGCTGCTGAATAATGTTCCTTGTTAACATATTGAATTCCACCCTCTATATAGAATGAACTCCCTCAGCTTCATAGAGTCCAATGAAAGCTGCTGAATAATGTTCCCTTGTTAACATATTGAATTACACACCCTCTATATAGAATGAACTCCCTCAGCTTCATAGAGTCCAATGAAAGCTGCTGAATAATGTTCCCTTGTTAACATATTGAATTACACCTCTATATAGAATGAACTCCCTCAGCTTCATAGAGTCCAATGAAAGCTGCTGAATAATGTTCCCTTGTTAACATATTGAATTTCCACACCTCTATATAGAATGAACTCCCTCAGCTTCATAGAGTCCAATGAAAGCTGCTGAATAATGTTCCTTGTTAACATATTGAATTACACACCCTCTATATAGAATGAACTCCCTCAGCTTCATAGAGTCCAATGAAAGCTGCTGAATAATGTTCCCTTGTTAACATATTGAATTCCACACCCTCTATATAGAATGAACTCCCTCAGCTTCATAGAGTCCAATGAAAGCTGCTGAATAATGTTCCCTTGTTAACATATTGAATTCCACACCCTCTATATAGAATGAACTCCCTCAGCTTCATAGAGTCCAATGAAAGCTGCTGAATAATGTTCCCTTGTTAACATATTGAATTCCACACCCTCTATATAGAATGAACTCGCTCAGCTTCATAGAGTCCAATGAAAGCTGCTGAATAATGTTCCCTTGTTAACATATTGAATTCCACACCCAGCGCTTTGGAGTTTTCCCAGATACTTAACGACAAAACTGACTGGAAAAATGTGACATTTCGAAATCTATCATGAAATACTTACTGTACTGCGATTACGGCTTCCGGTATAGACTTTTTTTTTTTCCAATATGATTTTTGTTTTACACGATGTTAAATAAAAGATCTAAATTATGTTCATATATTTTAAAAAAAATTCAATCATGTCTCAACCCTAAAATTCTAGGTGATGCAATTTTTTTTTTTGGTCCAGAGCTGTGCACTACAATCCCCTACATTGCATTAAGAAACATTTCTGCACAAAGCACCAAGCTAACAAACAGGAAAGAAGCAGATAAATGTGGTTCCTAATTTTTTTAGTCCGAGCGCTGTTATCAAATGAAAGCATTTATACATGTTTTTTTTGTTGTTGTTGTTAAATTAAATCAAATTAGATTCTCTTACCATATTGGTGAAAGCAACGCCCGATCTCTCTGTTAGAAGCGGATCGCAAGACACTGGCGAAAGGTTCTGCACAAACCCAGCAAGTACTGAAGGCAACAGAACCTGTTTCAGTCTCCCCTAGCTTGAGTCAGGTGCTGCACCGATAGCTATCTGTATGACTCAGACTTGCAGCATCAAACAGGAACCCATCGCATCACACAGGAAGTGAGAAACCGACAGTTTCCTTATCATTGGACGGTTGAGTTTCTTCAGGTTGTGTTTTGTTTTTCACTTTAAAAATGTTACTTGATTTCCGTTCAGAAATCGGCTCACCGCCAGCGCTGTAATTCGTTTCTCTGTGTGTTGCGTGTCAAGCTACTGTGTGCTTACTGACACGTCATAACAATGTTATTACGCATAGCTGCAAATTGACTTAATGTGAAAATCTTTTTTGCACGCTATAACCCTAAAACTAGCCACCCCTGGTTATTAATGAGTCATTCAGCGGACGCTTTTATCCAGAGCGACTTACAGAGACTAGGAGGGTGAACTCTGCATCATCAACAACTGCTGCTGCTGCTGCTGCAGAGTCACTTCCAATAGGAGCTTGTTTATTTTACGTCTCATCTGAAGGATGGAGCACAAGGAGGTGAAGTGACTTGCTCAGGGTCAAACACACACACACACACACACACACACACACACTCCTGGTATCAAGACCCTTTTCTTTAACCACTGGACCAGCAAGCCTCCCCTAACCTTAACTTCACTAACTCTAACCCTACCCCTATGAATACTTTCATTGTCAATGCATAATACTGTGGGGGAAGTAAATTCTCTTGCACTTTCCATGAAGTGCTTCTAATTACTGTGTATTTGCATACCAGTTATTTAGTAAATACATGAGAAGGAGAGAGGAGAGGAGAGAGGAGAGGGGAGAGGAGAGAAGGAGAGGAGAGAAGAGAAGGAGAGAGGAAAGGGGAGGAGAGAGGAGAGAGAAGAGTGGGGAGAGGAGAGAAGGAGAGAGAAGAGGGGAGAGGAGAGAGAAGAGAGGAGAGAGAAGAGAGGGGAGAGGAGAGAAGGAGAGGAGAGAAGAGAAGGAGAGAGAAGAGAGGGGAGAGGAGAGAGGAAGAGAGGGGAGAGGAGAGAAGGAGAGGAGAGAGGAGAGAAGAGAGGAGAGAGAGGGGAGAGGAGAGAAGGAGAGGAGAGAAGAGAAGGAGAGAAGAGAGGGGAGAGGAGAGAGAAGAGAGGGGAGAGGAGAGAGAAGAGATGGGAGAGGAGAGAAGGAGAGGGGAGAGGAGAGAAGGAGAGGAGAGAGGAGAGGAGAGAGAAGAGGAGAGGAGAGAAGAGAGAAGGGAGGGGAGAGGAGAGTGAGAGTGGAGAGGAGAGGGGAGGAGAGAGGAGAGAGAGGAGAGAGAAGAGAGGAGAGAGGAGAGAGAAGAGAGAAGGGAGGGGAGAGGAGAGGAGAGTGGAGAGGAGAGAGGAGAGAGAAGAGAGAAGGGAGGAGAGGAGGAGAGAGGGGAGAGGAGAGGGGAGGAGGAGAGGGGAGAGGAGAGAGAAGAGAGAAGGAGGGAGAGGAGAGAGAGGAGAGAGGGGAGGAGGAGAGGAGAGGAGAGAAGAGAGAAGGAGGGGAGAGGAGAGGAGAGGGAGAGGAGAGGGGAGGAGAGGAGAGAGGGGAGAGGAGAGAGAAGAGAGAAGGGAGGGAGAGGAGAGAGAGGAGAGAGGAGAGAGAGAGAAGAGAGAAGGAGGGAGAGGAGAGAGAGAGGGAGAGGAGAGGAGGAGGAGAGAGAGAGGGAGAGAGAGAGAAGAGAAGGGGGAGGGAGAGGAGAGAGGGGAGGGGAGAGGAGAGAGGGAGAGGAGAGAGAGGGGAGAGAGGAGAGAGAAGGGAGGGGAGAGGAGAGGAGAGAGGGGAGAGGAGAGGGGAGAGGAGAGGAGAGAGGGGAGAGGAGAGAGAAGAGAGAAGGGAGGGGAGAGGAGATAGAGGAGAGAGAAGAGAGGAGAGAGAAGAGAGAAGGGAGGGGAGAGGAGAGAGGAGAGAGGTAGTGTAGCTGCTTCTCTTGTTTTTTAGTGTCGTTGTAAGAATAATTGTAATCACTTCAGCATAGTTGTGATTAAAGAAAATCGCATTGGAATTGGAATTGGAATTTCAGAAAACAATGCTGCAGTAATTGACTCCGTGGCACAATGAAAACCTTGCTTATCTCTTACACTGTGTACACGGTTTTATCCGACACTGTTAATGTGAAATGCTCCACCAATGTAAATAAAATGAAACCAGTAATCTAATCTCTGTGCTTTTCCCAAGAGCAGATCAGGTGTTTCCAGACACAGACTTTATTACAACAGCGAGGAAGTTGACAGAAAAAAAAATTAAAAATTCTTCCTCGTTCTTTCTTTCCATTGTGTTCGAACAGAAAGGGGTTTTTATGTTTGTTTGTTTCTTTAGGGACTGGAAAAATCTAATACCCCCCCATCCCACCCACCCCAAAATGAACAGACAGCGCATTGTTCATTTGAAGGGCTGACAAAAATTGTGAAGATTATTTGAGACAGATCTGCCTGTCTGTCTGCATTGCCATTGAAGATCATTTAGGGTATAGTTAGCACACTGTGGTCCCATTCTACCAGCCTCACCCCATTGCAGCTGCCCTATACTTGTGCTACCATTGCCCCTCAGTGTAATACAGAACCATTATTGCCATTGTAGCTCCACTGTCTGTCTGCATTGCCATTGAAGATCATTTAGGTATAGTCAGCACACTGTGGTCCCATTCTACCAGCCTCACCCCATTGCAGCTGCCCTATACTTGTGCTACCATTGCCCCTCAGTGTAATACAGAACCATTATTGCCATTGTAGCTCCACTGTCTGTCTGCATTGCCATTGAAGATCATTTAGGTATAGTTAGCACACTGTGGTCCCATTCTACCAGCCTCACCCCATTGTAGCTGCCCTATACTTGTGCTACCATTGCCCCTCAGTGTAATACAGAACCATTATTGCCATTGTAGCTCCACTGTCTGCATTGCCATTGAAGATCATTTAGGGTATAGTTAGCACACTGTGGTCCCATTCTACCAGCCTCACCCCATTGCAGCTGCCCTATACTTGTGCTACCATTGCCCCTCAGTGTAATACAGAACCATTATTGCCATTGTAGCTCCACTGTCTGTCTGCATTGCCATTGAAGATCATTTAGGGTATAGTTAGCACACTGTGGTCCCATTCACCAGCCTCACCCCATTGCAGCTGCCCTATACTTGTGCTACCATTGCCCCTCAGTGTAATACAGAACCATTATTGCCATTGTAGCTCCACTGTCTGTCTGCATTGCCATTGAAGATCATTTAGGGTATAGTCAGCACACTGTGGTCCTATTCTACCAGCCTCACCCCATTGCAGCTGCCCTATACTTGTGCTACCATTGCCCCTCAGTGTAATACAGAACCATTATTGCCATTGTAGCTCCACTGTCTGTCTGCATTGCCATTGAAGATCATTTAGGGTATAGTTAGCACGCTGTGGTCCCATTCTACCAGCCTCACTCCATAGCAGCTGCCCTATACTTGTGCTACCATTGCCCCTCAGGGTAATACAGAACCATTATTGCCATTGTAGCTCCACTGTCTGTCTGCATTGCCATTGAAGATCATTTAGGGTATAGTCAGCACGCTGTGGTCCCATTCTACCAGCCTCACTCCATAGCAGCTGCCCTATACTTGTGCTACCATTGCCCCTCAGTGTAATACAGACATCAGTATTGTAATATAAGAGACAAGGAAAGGGGCGCTGACTGGACGCTTCTATTAGTTTAGCGAGGAGACAGGAATACTTGGTTTCGCAAATTATGCCAGTAAAAAAATAAAATAAATAAATAAATAAGTTACTTATTAATAAATAGGTGTGAGTAATGTTATCTGATATTTGACAAAATGTTCTGTTCCGTGACTAAAAGTTTGTTCACAAACAAGACCAGCGATACTTTCAAGGTCAGTCGTGCTGTGTGGTGCAATAGACCATCGGCTTCTTGTAATTAAAATGATATTGATACGGGTCAAAATACGAAGTTAAGAAATGTGTAGACCTGACAGTGTTTACCAAACTAAAGTAAAGAATGCAGTAAACTAACACAGACACCGAGAAGAAGGGATTATATTGTAGCGTCAAACTGAACAGGATTGTGGGGCTCTGTCTGTCTGTCTGTCTGCAGCTTTAATGAAACTAAACTCTTTTCAGAATGTAGTAAACTAACACAGACACCAAGAAGAAGGGATTATATTGTAGCGTCAAACTGAACAGGATTGTGGGGGCTCTGTCTGTCTGTCTGTCTGTCTGTCTGCAGCTTTAATGAAACTAAACTTTTCAGAATGTAGTAAACTAACACAGACACCAAGAAGAAGGGATTATATTGTAGCGTCAAACTGAACAGGATTGTGGGGCTCTGTCTGTCTGTCTGTCTGCAGCTTTAATGAAACTAAACTCTTTTCAGAATGTAGTAAACTAACACAGACACCGAGAAGAAGGGATTATATTGTAGCGTCAAACTGAACAGGATTGTGGGCTCGTCTGTCTGTCTGTCTGTCTGTCTGTCTGTCTGTCTGTCTGCAGCTTTAATGAAACTAAACTCTTTTCAGAATGTAGTAAACTAACACAGACACCGAGAAGAAGGGATTATATTGTAGCGTCAAACTGAACAGGATTGTGGGGCTCTGTCTGTCTGTCTGTCTGTCTGTGTGTCTGTCTGTCTGTCTGCAGCTTTAATGAAACTAAACTCTTTTCAGAATGCAGTAAACTAACACAGACACCAAAAAGAAGGGATTATATTGTAGCGTCAAACTGAACAGGATTGTGGGGCTCTGTCTGTCTGTCTGTCTGTCTGCAGCTTTAATGAAACTAAACTCTTTTCAGAATGTAGTAAACTAACACAGACACCGAGAAGAAGGGATTATATTGTAGCGTCAAACTGAACAGGATTGTGGGGCTCTGTCTGTCTGTCTGTCTGTCTGCGTGTCTGTCTGTCTGTCTGTAGCTTTAATGAAACTAAACTCTTTTCAGAATGTAGTAAACTAACACAGACACCGAGAAGAAGGGATTATATTGTAGCATCAAACTGAACAGGATTGTGGGGCTCTGTCTGTCTGTCTGTCTGCAGCTTTAATGAAACTAAACTCTTTTCAGAATGTAGTAAACTAACACAGACACCGAGAAGAAGGGATTATATTGTAGCGTCAAACTGAACAGGATTGTGGGGCTCTGTCTGTCTGTCTGTCTGTCTGTCTCTCTGTCTGTCTGTAGCTTTAATGAAACTAAACTCTTTTCAGAATGTAGTAAACTAACACAGACGGCATCTGTTTCAAAGCGAGGCGTGTTTATGCCGGTAAACCAGCGTGGAATTTAACCCTTGAAAGGCCAGAGTGTTTACGGAAGTAGCGTTGCAACACTGCCCCCCGTCCCTCCCACATTGTGTAATAATCCGGTAAACAAAGGACCGAAGTCGATATAAAAAGGAGGAAAGTCCAGGGACTAGACTTCACACAAACACCGAGACAACGAAACAAGTAAGTTTTTTTTATTTTCGTTTGTTTTATTATATTTTTGTAATCCACTTCATTTTTAAAAAAATTTATTTTTAAAGTAAATGTTTAAGTATTTTGTCTTTTTAAAAAAAATTTTTTCACAGTAGTAATATATATATGTTATATAAAATGTTCGTTTGCCGCGCTAGTGCAGAATGCTATAATAGATTTCGGTTCACTTAACTCTCACGCACTCAGAAACAGAAAATTATTTTTGCTCCTTAAGCTTGAAGAGGTCATTTTTAAAAAAAATGAAAAATAAAGTGAGGAAAATACAGAAATGATGAATGTATTTATGAAATATGGATCAAAACGTTTCTGCGTATTATCTTTTAGTAAGATATATTTATTACTTATCCAAAACTAAAAAGAAATAGGACAGGATTTACTGTAGACTTTTAAATATATATATATATATATATTTATATATTTATATATATAACAAAAATAGTTGTAGAACTACGCGTTTCTTCACAAGTTATATATACACACACACACACACATCTTTTTTATCGCGTTTATAAACAACGCGCGTCAACGCCTTTTATTTCTAGAACAATGCTGACCTCTTGTGGAGATTTGTCGGCGCTACAGGCGCACTACAGTGAAGAGAGTCAACAGTTTCTGTACGGATAATTGAAGCGGTCGGTTGTTAAGTGTTAAACTGACTCTGTAAATTGTGACTTTCTCTTAATTTACAGGACGGTGAGACACCAAAATACCCTAAAATGAATAACCTGACCTTCGTTGTGATTCTTGCTACTCTTCTGTGCTTTGGTAAGTAAAACCGGTTTCTACTAAAGTAATACCTGTGTGATGGATTCATAATAAAAAGGCATAGTGAAGTGTAATAAAGCATAGGGAAGCATTGTAAAGCACAGAGAGGTCTGGTAAAGCATAGGGAAGCATTGTAAAGCACAGAGAGGTGTGGTAAAGCATAGGGAAGCATTGTAAAGCACAGAGGTCTGGTAAAGCATAGGGAAGCATTGTAAAGCACAGAGAGGTCTGGTAAAGCATATGCAAGCATTGTAAAGCACAGAGAGGTCTGGTAAAGCATATGCAAGCATTGTAAAGCACAGAGAGGTCTGGTAAAGCATAGGGAAGCACTGTAAAGCACAGAGAGGTCTGGTAAAGCATAGGGAAGCATTGTAAAGCACAGAGAGGTCTGGTAAAGCATAGGGAAGCATTGTAAAGCACAGAGAGGTGTGGTAAAGCATAGGGAAGCATTGTAAAGCACAGAGAGGTCTGGTAAAGCATATGCAAGCATTGTAAACCACAGAGAGGTGTGGTAAAGCATAGGGAAGCTTATTAACACAACCCTCTGTCTTGTCGTCACAGGCGAGTCCCTGAAGTGTAACCACTGCATTGCGAACGGACGGTTTGGGAGATGCACGACCACAGTACAGACCTGCGGATACATGGAGGATCGGTGCCTGAGCATGTACTTCAAACCACCGATGTGTAAGAACAGGAAACGAATGAAATTAATGCAGACAGACAGACCGACAGACAGTGCCCCTGCAATGGCAATGGCAATAATGGTTCTGTATTACACTGAGGGGCAATGGCAGCACAAGTATAGGGCAGCTGCAATGGGGTGAGGCTGGTAGAATGGGACCACAGTGTGCTGACTATGACTATACCAATATGATAATGCAGACAGAAAATGATCTTCAATGGCAAATGCAGACAGACAGTGGAGCTACAATGGCAATAATGGTTCTGTATTACACTGAGGGGCAATGGTAGCACAAGTATACAAGGCAGCTGCAATGGGGTGAGGCTGGTAGAATGGGACCACAGTGTGCTGACTATACCCTAAATGATCTTCAATGGCAATGCAGACAGACAGTGGAGCTACAATGGCAATAATGGTTCTGTATTACACTGAGGGGCAATGGTAGCACAAGTATAGGGCAGCTGCAATGGGGTGAGGCTGGTAGAATGGGACCACAGTGTGCTGACTATACCCTAAATGATCTTCAATGGCAATGCAGACAGACAGTGGAGCTACAATGGCAATAATGGTTCTGTATTACACTGAGGGGCAATGGTAGCACAAGTATAGGGCAGCTGCAATGGGGTGAGGCTGGTAGAATGGGACCACAGTGTGCTGACTATACCCTAAATGATCTTCAAATGGAAATGCAGACAGACAGTGACAGGGGGACCTGTGATCATGTTGCTATGGCTAATATTAAGAGGATTATTTTAATATTAAGAGGATTATCAGAATACACATACTACTTTTATTTTTTAAACCTCTTAAATTTTTTTTTTCTTAGCAGACGCCCTTATCCAGGGCGACTTACAATTGTTACAAGATATCACATTATTTTTACATACAATTCCCCATTTATACAGTTGGGTTTTTACTGGAGCAATCTAGGTAAAGTACCGTGCTCAAGGGTACAGCAGCAGTGTCCCCCACCTGGGATTGAACCCACGACCCTCCGGTCAAGAGTCCAGAGCCCTAACCACTACTCCACACAACCACTGACCGTACACAACTGTAAGATTTAAAATTTCATTTAAAAACTTAATCATTCGATGCCCTGTCCCCGAGTAGCTTTATAGACAGCGAGGAGAACAGGACAAGAGCTGGTCTCTTTATAGTTCACACACACAGGACCCCTTTTGTTTTGCCAGTGTTGTGAATACAGTGTTTATCACATCTAACGAAAGACCAGCTTTCACACGGGGGACTGGTTGCCCGCGTCTCTCACATGGACAAGATAAGAAACCGGTTTATTTCATGGCATAGAGCGTGATTGTTAACTCAGGCTTGCTAATTAAAATGCTGATTACGATCACAGGTCTCAAGTCTCAAACCTGGGCCGGCTTGATCTTCAAAGACTCCAAAAAGGGCTGGTTTTGCCTTCTATTGAAATGTATTTCAAGCTCACCTCGAAGCTGAAGGGTCCCGTAGGGTCAAACCTGCAGTATTAGACACAAGAACATAAGAAAGTTTACAAACGAGAGGAGGCCATATGGCCCATCTTGCTTGTTTGGTTGTTAGTAGCTTATTGATCCCAGAATCTCATCAAGCAGCTTCTTGAAGGATCCCAGGGTGTCAGCTTCAACAACATTACGGGGGAGTTGGTTCCAGACCCTCACAATTCTCTGTGTAAAAAAAGTGCCTCCTATTTTCTGTTCTTATGTCTATCGTACTGCGTTTCGTTTTTTCCCTCTGTTCCTGTTTTTTTTTTAAAAAAAGCGTTAATATTTTTTAGTCTTTTTTTTTCCAGATTTAACGTAAACGTACCAGATTTATAAATGTTGTGAAAATACATCTTTTTTTAAATGTGTGCATTCAGATATCATTTATAAATCTGGTTACAAGATTTAACATGTAGCTAAATATTTAAATACATCTAAAATCTCTTAACTAGATTTAACATTTAGCGAAATATTTAACTGGCCAGCTATAGCTGGAGTTTGTATGCAAAGGAGCTCCGCCCGCTTCGTGCTTTCACGCGATTTAATTTACAAATGGACACTCTTCCTTAAATGCACTTTACTTCCTCTTATCTGCCCCCTATTTTACTGCATTTAATCCTGTACTTTAGAGTACTGTAATCTGTCACAAGTGTTATTTAATCTGTAGTATTTTGTATTTAATCATATCCTGATGTAACTATCACTGACACTGTTATCTGCTGTATTATTGAATCGTATTTTGTCACACTTGTACTTGCTTGAACCAAAGTCATTGTATTTATCTTGCTCTTATTGTATTACTTGTATTGTAACACTTGAAATGTATTTTTGTTTACGACTGTAAGTCGCCCTGGATAAGGGCGTCTGCTAAGAAATAAAATAATAATAATAATAATAATAATAATAATAATAATAATAATAATAATAATTTTTTTGAGAAACAAAACGCATCCTATTAAATCTTACACAGTGAAACTTCAAATTATTCGTCCAGGGCACCCGGATCATGTGACACAAGATGGGGGCTGTTCACGTTGGCTTCAATGACCAGCATGGTGGCAACCATGGCAACATAACCCTAAACGACCCCTTTGACCTGTTTTTTTTAAATTTTGCCTCTTTCTCTGTTCTCTGTGTTTCAGACGGCTATGCTAGGAGGTGTGCCAAAGAAAAAGACTGTATCATTCTGCAGGCCATGGGTGGAAATTCTCTGACTGCTCACTGCTGCGCAACGGACCGCTGCAACTGAACAGCGCCCCCCTGTGGCCTGGAGGAGGATTGCTCTCCCTGTCTCACACTGCTGTCCAGTCGACACCGTCTCTTGCGGTGCAAGACGACTGTCTGTCTCCTCGCTAAGCTAACAAAAGTGTCCTGTAGACCCCACTGTCTTCAATAAACGTTTTAAATTTTGAGAGACAACTGTGTCCAGTCATTTTTTTCTTCTTCTTTGGCTTCAAAAATATACCTCTATATGATTTGTAAGCATCATAAAACCGTAAGGGAGATTTTAAAAAATGACGTATGAATGAATGAATAATAATAATAATAATAATAATAATACTAATCTATATGAACATAATTTAGGCATTTTATTTAACATTGCTTAATCAAAAAAAAAAAAGTCTACCGGAAGCCATAATCGCAGTATGTCAGTCAGTTTTTCCATTAAATATCTGGGGAAAACTCCAAAGCGCTGGGTGTGGAATTCAATATGTTAACAAGGGAACATTATTCAGCAGCTTTCATTGGACTCTATGAAGCTGAGGAGTTCATTCTATATAGAGGGTGTGGAATTCAATATGTTAACAAGGGAACATTATTCAGCAGCTTTCACTGGACTCTATGAAGCTGAGGGAGTTCATTCTATATAGAGGGTGGAATTCAATATGTTAACAAGGAACATTATTCAGCAGCTTTCATTGGACTCTATGAAGCTGAGGGAGTTCATTCTATATAGAGGGGGTGGAATTCAATATGTGTTAACAAGGAACATTATTCAGCAGCTTTCATTGGACTCTATGAAGCTGAGGGAGTTCATTCTATATAGAGGGTGTGGAATTCAATATGTTAACAAGGGAACATTATTCAGCAGCTTTCATTGGACTCTATGAAGCTGAGGGAGTTCATTCTATATAGAGGGGGTGGAATTCAATATGTTTACAAGGGAACATTATTCAGCAGCTTTCATTGGACTCTATGAAGCTGAGAGAGTTCATTCTATATAGAGGGGGTGGAATTCAATTGTTTTTAAATTCACTCTGAACTGGTGAAAATCAGCCCGATCCACTCTCGCCTGATTGTCAGCACCTGGTTTCTGCGGAGAGCTCAGAATGATCCGTTTAAGCAGGCGCTGACAGGAAACAGCTGTAGGAGGGACGGTTTTTAACATGGTTTAGGCAGCTGTTGGCAAGAAACTTCTCAGCAAATAAATCATCCTCAGGAGAACTGAAGACTCAGCGGGCGCCCTCCGATCTTACGACCGAGCTAGCTGCCTGTTTTACACCCAGGAACTCGAGCGGATGTCAGCGAGCTAATGGCCTTTGGAGGACAGCTGTTTTCAGTTTAGTTTTGCTAAAAAAAAAGATTTATAATTAACTTTGGCATTTGCTTTAAGTTTTCCTACCAACCTTGTCATTGTATCTGTACCAAAATGTGACAGCGTACCATTTTCTGACACTACACGGATCATGTTTTGGTACCCATACCACATTCTGACGGTGTACCACTTTTTAACACCATACCGGGTCCTCACAACTCGATCGTCCGAATTCTGAAATCCACACAGTGACTATGCTTGGCGGTGATATATATATATATATAACCCGTCAAAAAAAAGCACACGTACTTTAAAATACACTCTCACTGGAAACATAACAAAAAAAACTCCATTGAAAAAAAAACACCGATCAAGTCTGAAAAAAATAATACCGTCTTCCTGCTAGCTGTGACGTGCACAGACCACAGCTGCCAAGTTACCAGAATTGAGCTTGTATTTTCAAAACATCGCTTTACTTTCTTGAGAGTTGCGGTTTGTCTGGTTTACTGGTGTCAAAGGTGTAGCACTGGTAATATATACATGTATATATATAGCAGACGCCTTATCGAAGGCAATTTACAGACTAGGGTGTGTGAACTATGCATCAGCTAGTTCACACTAGCTGATGCTAGTGTGAGCTAGCTGGGTAGCAGTGTGGAGTAGTGGTTAGGGCTCTGGACTCTTGACCGGAGGGTTGTGGGTTCAATCCCAGGTGGGGGACACTGCTGCTGTACCCTTGAGCAAGGTATTTTACCTAGATTGCTCCAGTAAAACCCAACTGTATAAAATGGGGAATTGTATGTAAAAATAATGTGATATCTTGTAACAATTGTAAGTTGCCCTGGATAAGGGCGTCTGCTAAGAAATAAATAATAATAATCAGCTGCAGAGTCACTTACAATTACGTCTCACCAGAAAGACGGAGCACAAGGAGGTTAAGTGACTTGCTCAGGGTCACACAATGAGTCAGTGGCTGAGGTGGGATTTGAACCGGGACCCCTGGTTACAAGCCCTTTTCGGAGGTTTTAACCACTGACCACACAGCCTCCTATATATACATATATATATATATATAAATAATGTGCCCACTTACATTTTTTAAGGCATATATTTGACATGTTTTCATATTATTATTATTATTATTATTATTATTATTATTTGATTTGCCATTTCTCCCTAACATTATTGTGATCTTAGGCTCTATATTTCTTAAATGCGCTTTACTTGCTCTTATCTGCCTCCTATTTTACTGCATTTAATCCTGTACTTCAGAATACTGTAATCTGCCAAGTGTTTAATCTGTAGTATTTTGTATTTAATCATATCCTGATGTAACTATCACTGACACTGTTATCTGCTGTATTATTGAATCGTATTTTGTCACACTTGTACTTGCTTGAACCAGAGTCATTGTATTTATCTTGCTCTTAATTGTATTAATACTTGTACTGTGATTCTTGAAATGTATTTTTGATACGATTGTAAGTCGCCCTGGATAAGGGCGTCTGCTAAGAAATAAATAATAATAATAATAATAATAATAATAATAATAATAATAATAATAATAATAATAATAGGAATTTGTATGAACACCCCCACTTCCCTCCTTCGGAAATGGGTCGGGCTTGTTTTGAAAGGCAGTGCCGCTTATTTATTCTCGTGAGGCCTGGGGGAGGGGAGAGGGGAGGGGGAGGGGAGAGGAGGGGAGAGGGGAGGGGGGGGGAGGGAGAGGGGGAGGAGAGGGGGAGGGGAGGGGGGGGGAGAGGGGGGGGGGAGGAGGGGAGAGGAGAGGGAGGGGGAGGGGAGACGGCGGGGGAGAGGGGAGAGGGGAGAGGAGAGAGGGAGAGGGAGAGAGGGAGAGGAGAGAGGGAGGTGGAGAGGCAATTTTTCTCAGTCAACAAAAATACTGTGACAGTGTGATATAGTGTCATAAAATGCACTGTTCAGTTTTTAGATTTTAAAAATTAGATTAAAAAAAAAATAATAATGTTAAAAATCTTTGTTTTTTTTTTGTTTGTTTTTCTTCACAAATATAAAATGAAACTTCTGTTTGAAAAAAAAACAACAGCAGCAAGGTGCACCGTTGAACAGGAAAAGTGACGCAACTTATCACTACATCTGCTTAGTTTCCTTTCTTGCGTTAATAGTGTGAGAGGAAAGGGAGGGAGGAGAGGGAGGGGACGGAGGGGAGGGAGGGGGGGAGGGAGGGAGGGAGGAGAGGGGAGGGGACGGAGGGGAGGGGAGGAGAGGAGAGACAATTTAGCAAACAATTGAAGCCGCAAGACTTCAGTTTAATCATGTCGGTTGTCGAGGTGACACTGCTAACGGCCTGCCTCCTGAACGGTAAGATCTGGGTTGTTGTCGTGTAATTAAGGCTTTTAACGTTGTTTAACGCGACTTGTTTTGTTTTTGTATTCTCCTTTGAGAATTCAGTTAACATCTGTTTAATGCATTTAGCGTCTCTCAGTCAAAAATTAAATCTGGCTCGTAATCTTCAAAAACCTTTTTTTTTTTTTTTTTTGGTTTATAAATGATCTTATTGTCTTTGTAATTAAATTTCTAGACGACAGGTATAGTTATTACATGACACTTCAATTATTCCATTTTCTAATATCAAATTCTGAGATTCTCGATTCACCAAAAAAAAAAAAAATTTTATTGCCGATTAATGCTGCAAATTATCGGCCTAAGAAACTGCATTTCTCTCTCTCTCTCTCTCTCTCTCTCTCTCTCTCTCTCTCAACCAGTGTCCAGTCTGCAAGCCAGACCCTTCTTGTAAGAAAATATCGCACATCTCAAAATATTTCTATTTTATTAAATTGTTCACTTCATAGAATCTATTTTTGTTTTTTTTTCAATTAATTTCTTACCATTTAATTTGCTATAGTATTTTGTTCTGTGTGTATTGTTTCTGTTTCTGTTAGGATTAATAGATAATGGGGAGGGGGGAACAATTTAATTCACTTTCAGCTATTAAACCAGACTGTGTGGTCCAGTGGTTAAAGAAACGGGCTTGTAACCAGGAGGTCCCGGTTCAAATCCCACCTCAGCCACTGACTCATTGTGTGACCCTGAGCAAGTCACTTCACCTCCTTGTGCTCCGTCTTTCGGGTGAGACGTAGTTGTAAGTGACTCTGCAGCTGATGCATCGTTCACACACCCCTAGTCTCTGTAAGTCACCCTGGATAAAGGCGTCTGCTAAATAAACACATAGTAATACGGTTCACCGCATTTTCACAGAAGCTCCCCTGCTTACAGGAACACACATTTCCTTCTCAAGCAGTCATTAAGCTTGATAAATACTATTCCAGATGGGCAAGCCGTTTTAAGTTTATCTGAATAGTTATATAACCAACCCCTCTCTCTCTCCCTACCCCCCTCTCTCTCTCTCCCTCCACCCTCTCTCCCTACCCCCTCTCTCCCTCCACCCTCTCTCTCCCTACCCCCCTCTCTCTCTCTCCCTCACCACTCTCTCCTCCCCTCTCTCTCCTCTCCCTCCCCCCTCTCTCTCTCTCTCCCTCCCACCTCTCCCTACCCCTCTCTCCCTCCCCTCTCTCTCCCTACCCCTCTCTCTCTCCCCTCCCCTCTCTCTCCCTCCTCTCTCTCCCTCCCCCTCCTCCTCCTCTCTCCCTACCCCCTCTCTCTCCTCCCCTCTCTCTCTCCCCTACCCCTCTCTCTCTCCCTCCACCACTCTCTCTCCCTACCCCCCCCCCTCTCTCCCTCCCCCTCTCTCTCTCTCCCTACCCCCTCTCTCTCTCTCTCTCTCCCTCCCCTCTCTCTCCCTGAACCTCCCTCCCTCTCTCTCTCCCTTCCCCTCTCTCTCTCCCTCTCTCTCTCCTCCCCTCTCCTCTCTCTCTCCCTCCCCTCCTCTCTCTCTCCCTCACCCTCTCTCTCCCTCCCCTCTCTCTCCCCCCCTCTCTCTCCCTCCCCTCTCTCTCTCCCCAACCCCTCTCTCCTCCCCTCTCTCTCCTCTCCCTCCCTCTCTTTTACCCCTCTCTCTCTCCTACCCTCTCTCTCTCCCCTCTCTCTCTTGCCCCCCCCTCTCTCTCCCTCCCTCTCTCTCTTTCCCCTCTCTCTCCTCCCCCTCTCTCTCCCCCTACCCCTCTCTCTCTCTCTCTACCCCCTCTCTCTCTCTCCCTCCCCCTCTCTCTCTCCCTCCCCTCTCTCCCTCCCCTCCCCTCTCCCTCTCTCTCCCTCCCCCTCTCTCTCCCCCCCTCTCTCCCCCCTCTCTCCCCTCTCTCCCCCTCTCTCTCCCTTCCCTCTCTCTCCCTCCTCTCTCTCCCTCTCCCTCTCTAACGTGTTGTAAGATGACAGGTACCTGTTCAAATGTCCTGCCTCTATTGCATTATTTCAAATCTACGCAGTTTTTCGGTACCAGTCAAACGATCACGAGAAAGCGTCTTCTGACAATGTGAATTTCACGAAGGCTAATGAATGTCTTTGCTGATCTTGGCTGGACTTTTTTTTGAGTCAACATCACAGGCTGAGACGTAGATCCAGCTATAATAAGATTACACCGTGTGCGTTTTCTGATCAAATGAAAGCTCGTCACTTCTTTACGTACAAAAGGAGTCGTATTTAATCTTCCTTAATATAAGCGTTATCCATGGATAAAACGCGCAGAGACGCTTTCTCGTTATCGCTGATCGGTACTGAAAAAAACTGCACAGATAAGGCGGGAAATGTCATCATACACAATTAACACGTTTTAAGTGATACCTGTCGGCATAAATCGTGTTAAAAATGACATTTGGAAACTATTTGACCTTTGCCTCTTGAAGTTTTTTTTCAAGGAGCAAAATACACTTTTATATAGCGATCCCTTCCAGCCTCCTACTTTGTGTATTTTTTAAAAAAAAACTTTGCAGGATAAAATATACTATACTTTGAGAAGAAAATCCATAATATTTTAAATACAGAGGCGTATATATAATGTATAATACATGCTATACAGTATTTTTGTTTGATAATTCACTGATGGTGAAAGGAGAACGTAAAAAAAAATGAAACCCTCTACAGTACAGCCTTTACTGTTTTTCAGGTCCGCATTTTAATATTTAGGAACATTTAAGAACATAAGATCATAAGAAAGTTTACAAACGAGAGGAGGCTCCATTCAGCCCATCTTGCTCGTTTGGTTGTTAGTAGCTCATTGATCCCAGAATCTCATCAAGCAGCTTCTTGAAGGATCCCAGGGTGTCAGCTTCATCAACATTGCTGGGGAGTTGGTTCCAGACCCTCACAATTCTGTGTAAAAAAAGTGCCTCCTATTTTCTGTTCTGAATGCCCCTTTATCTAATTTGTGACCCCTGGTCCTTGTTTTTTTCAGGTCCCTGGGTTGACATTTTCAATACCTTTTAGGATTTTGAATGCTTGAATCAGATCAGCGTAGTCTTCTTTGTTCAAGACTGAATAGATTCAATTCTTTTAGCCTGTCTGCATCGACATGACCTTTTAAACCGGGATAATTCTGGTTGCTCTTCTTTGCACTCTTTCTAGAACAGCAATATCCTTTTTGTAACGAGGTGACCAGAACTGAACACAATATTCTAGGTGAGGTCTTACTAATGCATTGTAAAGTTTTAACATTACTTCCCTTGATTTAAATTCAACACTTCTCACAATATATCCGAGCATATGGGAACAAAATAAGTATTTTTATAACATCTTGTTGGCCAATTTTAAATATGAGAACATATATAATTTTTCTGCTTTAATTGTGAAATGCCTATTTTTAGATTGTCAAATGCCATGAAATATGGAGGGCATGGGGATCCAGTGGTTAAAGAAAAGGGGTCTTAATACCAGGAGGTTCAAATCCCGGCTCAGCCACTGACTCCCTGTGTGTGTGTGTGTGCGTGTGTGCGTGTGTGTGACCCTGAGCGAGTCACTTCACCTCCTTGTGCTCCGTCCTTCGGATGAGACGTCAAACAAACGAGCTCCTATTGGAAGTGACTCTGCAGCAGCAGCAGCAGCAGTTGTTGATGATGCAGAGTTCACCTCCCCTAGTCTCTGTAAGTCGCTCTGGATAAAAGCGTCTGCTAAATAAACTAATAATAATAATAATAATAATAATAATAATAATAATAATAAATAATACATTTACAATGAAAAAAATAACAGCCCTAATTTTAAGTTCATTTTTTTCAGAGTAATTGTAATTGAACAAAATGGCATTGCAATTATAATGACCTCAAGCTCTCTGCAGTTTGTGCATTTGTGGTTTTAATGCTACTTTATCTTTTGTGATTTCAGAACCCAGAGGGTAACAGTTCAAGTCAACTGCTCAGGGCTTGTTTGTCAGAATATTGTTTTTCTTTGAATTTAGAATTTTTGTTTCATCTCTAAAACTGGAGTGACGATGCACAATCTTCATCTGTGCATCGTATTTGGAATTGCAAAACAAGTCAGATGCTTTTATCCAAAGCGACTCACAGAGACTAGGAGGGTGAACTCTGCATCATCAACAACTGCTGCTGCTGCTGCAGAGTCGCTTCCAATAGGAGCTCGTTTGTTTGACGTCTCATCCGAAGGACGGAGCACAAGGAGGTGAAGCGACTCGCTCAGGGTCACACTAAAGCCCTTTTCACACTGGGTCAGAACCCTACCCGGGTCAGGACCTGGTGTCGTGCGGGTCGGGTACGCGATTTCACACTGCTTTTGATAAAGCAGGGTTGACCTGGGTCACAGAGGCAAGCCCACGACGCGCAGGTCAACGCCCCAAGCTTGTCACTGATGCTTCCATCCCAGCTTCTCTGGTTTGAACCGTCGGCCCCAGGGTCGATTTTAGAGCTAACGTTTCTTCACCCCTGCTGCAGTCTGGCTCCTGCTCAAGGAACAATATGTCTGAACAGAACAAACGGAAATGTTTCTTGTGGAGTGAAACCTTCGGGCGGGCGTGGCTGTTTTGCGATTGCGTCGACTCGCGAATGGACCGTCAAGCGCATTTTGTCTCGCTAAGCCCGGGTCAGAGCGTGCTGACCCGCAGCCTGGAGGTGGGTCGCTGGGACCCGGGTTAACCCGACCCAGGTAGGTGGTTTCACGCTAGGCGGGATTGTGACCCGGTTAGTCTGGACCAGGGTGCCAGTGTGAAAGGGGCTGTAGTGAGCCAGAATTGAACCACAAAGCTCCTGGTAACAAGACCTTTTCTTTAAGGTTATGTGGATTTTCTCCAGTTGACTTGGTTCAACCTGAATGATGGCCCCCGTCCAGTAATTGAACCCCACTGCTCCCAGTATGAGGGAGTCCTGCAGGGAAACAAAGACACGTGTCAAAAGCCCAGCTCAGTGGCAGGGGCAGCAGTGTGGAGTAGTGGTTAGGGCTCTGGACTCTTGACCGGAGGGTCGTGGGTTCAATCCCAGGTGGGGGACACTGCTGCTGTACCCTTGAGCAAGGTACTTTACCTAGATTGCTCCAGTAAAAACCCAACTGTATAAATGGGGAATTGTATGTAAAAATAATCTTGTAACAATTGTAAGTCGCCCTGGATAAGGGCGTCTGCTAAGAAATAAAAATAATAATAATAATAATAATAACCACTGAACTTAGGATTGTAACTGATAGTCAGGGATACCAAATTTGGTAAATATTTTGACTGACAGGAAATAATTATACAGTTTGTAAAAGATAAACTATATGGGAACAAAATAAGTATTTTTATAACAAAAGAAGAACTATGTACAAAAAAACCCCAACTCTTTCCTGTTCCTTGAATTTGAACTGCATAAGTGTTCTGTAACAGCATTGTGAAAGTGCCAGTCTCTGTTTATGTCAGGGACAGAGGCGCAGGAAGCTACAGGTTGCTGCTCCGTTGCACAATTTTATTTACAAGAGAAAGAAAGAAAACACTGACAAACGAAAAAAAAATAGACACACGGTCTCCCCTGATAAAGGGAGTCGCACAGTCAGGGGGCATGGGGGTCCCGAGGGTCTCCCCTGGTAAAGGCACGGCGTGGGCGGGGCGTGCAGGGGGAGGCACACACAGTCAGGGGGGCGAGGGGTCCCCAAGGGTCTCCCCTGGTAAAGGCAGGGGGCAGTCACACAGGCGCGGGGTTCGAGGTCAGGGGGGGGTCACACAGTCAGGGGTGCGAGGGGTCCCGTGAGGGTCTCCCCTGGTAAAGGCAACGGCGGCGTGGGCGTGCAGGGGGAGTCACAGTCAGGGGAGCGCAGGGGTCCCCAAGGGTCTCCCCTGGTCTTCGCTGTGGATACCAGAGGGAGCTTCGCATTGTGACGGGAGCTCCCGTGGGTTTGGGAGGTAAAACCGGACCAGGATGTTTCTCCTCGGCGACCTACAGCGAACGCTGCTGGCCAGGCTCCCAGTGAGTTCAGAGAGGACACCTTTTGTCCTCCAAAGGCCAATAGTTCGCTGGCATCTGCTCTGAAGCTCCAGGGTGTGGAAGAGGAAGCTGGCTCAGATCGGAGGACTCCAGCTGAACCTTCAGTTCTCCTGCGGTGAGGGGGGAAAGAACGATCGGACATTTTAAATTGGGAGAAAATTAAATCAGTAGGTAAAATAATTAAACACTCAACATAAATTAAAAAAAAAAGTTAATAAAAAATTAAATATGATATGTTACAAATCTTCCGTGGAACTTGATGCTGATCTGAAACGTCACAGCACTCTTAACTGATCTACGTTTCCTGTCGTTTGTAGTTACTTCCTGTTTCCGTCATCCCAGCTTTTTTTTTTTATTTTTTTTTAAGTACAGCTGGTTTTGTTTTTTTTTACCTGTTTTGCTTCAGTCGTTCTGAGTCGTCCTGAGTTCTGTTTCTGTTCCAATATTGAGTTCTTAGCATTTAAAAAAATCTGCCTTCACCTGCCTTTGAGCTGCTTTGACAAGTCTGGAGAAAACAGCTCTGGCCAAGAGTTTTGCATCCCCCTCTATATAGAATTAACTAACTTAGCTTCATGAAGTCGAATGAAACCTATATATGGAGAGAGAGAGAGAGAGAGAGAGAGAGAGAGAGAGAGAGAGAGAGAGCATCAAAAGAAAGGTATCACTTCAGAACAGAAAATAGGAGGCACTTTTTTACACAGAGAATTGTGAGGGTCTGGAACCAACTCCCCAGTAATGTTGTTGAAGCTGACACCCTGGGATCCTTCAAGAAGCTGCTTGATGAGATTCTGGGATCAATAAGCTACTAACAACCAAACGAGCAAGATGGGCCGAATGGCTTCCTCTCGTTTGTAAACTTTCTTATGTTCTTATTTGAGCGTCAAAAGAAACGTATCCCTTATATTTGGATAAAATTCACTAGCTGTGATCGAAAAATGACATACTCTGTTTCAGAGCAGGTGCAGTGACTTTGTATTCTGCTGATTAGCAATCGACGTCACGAAGGTGCTGCTGAATGATCTGTGGATCTCGGGCAGGTGTTGTGAATCTTGCTCTCCCGGTTGGTGGCGCTGTCACTGACAGAGTGTGTCTGGTTATACCGTCTCGCCAGGTTTGAAATCGCTGGCTGTGAGCTCCCAAGACGGCGAGCCACAGCACGCTGCCCTCGTCCAGCCTCCGACATGCCGATCGCACGGAGGCGCTGCTCTCTCGACAGACGTGGCATATTTCTTATTTATTTAAATGGCTTTTATTCAAGCTTGCAATTCAACAGCTGAAATCGCTCCCTATCCAGCGTCCGATCCGCTGTCTCACTAATTAGGCGATTAAGCGCTTCAGTCATAGTCACTCAAGCGTGTATTAAATCTGTATATTTACACGATTCTGTCAGAAACATGAATTTTCACGGGGGAAGTACGTATTACGCGACAGTGGGTACGTTCCACGGAAATCGTGATAACCGTAAAAAAAAATAAAAATTACCCCCCCCCCCCCCCTTTTTTAATGCATTGTTTATTAGCCATAAATAATTGAGATCGTTTCACGGAATGTCTTTTAAAAAGCGTTTTAAAAAATGAAAAAAATTCTACAAATCAGCATTTACTGTTTTAAAGGGAATAATTTCAATATTTAGCAGCATTTGTATTTGAATCGTAGCTCTAGAGCGAACGATCATTTTTTTCAGCTCTGATTCATATCCTGTTTAGTCGTGAAATATCTTGAAATACCTATTTTTAAACCGTGAGATGCCGTGAAATAAACCTCTTTTTTTTTACACTGAAAAAAATATCCGTAGTGATAATCGATTGAGAAATTAGGTAGCCGATTTCACCATCAATGCCGGCTGATAAATAGCGTGGGTATTAACGCAGCCCAGTTACATTACATCGCTGACGCAGAGCACACAGAGTATACAAATTCACCCGATCTGATTAGAATCGGTCGATTAAAAGAGGCGTTATCAGGAAATACATCCCATAGGACTGGGCTAGCATCCTCCGAACCCCTAAATCTACCCCCTACCCCCTAAATCTACCCCCTACCCCTAAACCTAATCTCTACCCCTAAATCTAATCTCTACCCCTAAACCTAACTGTTACTATTAAACTGTTATTATTTCAGCAGCGCTTGTTTAGCGCCCTCTAGCGGCTACTCCATCCGACGTCCATTAAAACGCTTGATGCGGACCGACTCTGTTGGGACGCTAGGAGGTACCGACTGGCCCATTCCTATGGGATGATTTTCATTTAACGTCCTATTGAATCGACTGATTCTAATCGGATCAGGTGACAAGTTAGAAGTCAGCGATAATGTGGCTGCTTTTGAAAGTGCAGAAATAGATAACCTCAAAAACCACTAGCTTAGGAAGCAGGCCTCTGTGTACATTGACCTATATATATATATATATATATAGATAAATACATTTTGCAGATGCAGGTTTGCAAAATATCAGGGCGTGTCTGTGAACGTTTCTTAGAAATGTGCGAGAAGGTTTCAGTAACTACACCCAGCTTGCATTGGAAACAGCAACACAGAGGTCTTTCTCAGCGTCTTCAGTGTAAATTCAATGGCAAACGTTTCCACTAGAAGTCTTTCTCAGCGCCTTCAGTGTAAATTCAATGACTAATGTTTCCACTAGAAGTCTTTCTCAGTGTCTTCAGTGTAAATTCAATGACTAACGTTTCCACCAGAAGTCTTTCTCAGTGTCTTCAGTGTAAATTCAATGGCAAAGCGTTTCCACTAGAAGTCTTTCTCAGTGTCTTCAGTGTAAATTCAAAACGTTTCCTCTAGAAGTCTTTCTCAAGCGTCTTCAGTGTAAATTCTAGAAGTTTCCACTAGAAGTCTTTCTCAGTTAAATTCAGCGACAAACGTTTCCACTAGAAGTCTTTCTCAGTGCCTTCAGTGTAAATTCAATGACTAACGTTTCCACTAGAAGTCTTTCTCAGTGTCTTCAGTGTAAAAATGGCGCGTTTCCACTAGAAGTCTTTCTCAGCGCCTTCAGTGTAAATTAATGACTAATGTTTCCACTAGAAGTCTTTCTCAGTGTCTTCAGTGTAAATTCAATGATTAACGTTTCCACCAGAAGTCTTTCTCAGTGCCTTCAGTGTAAATTCAATGACTAACGTTTCCACTAGAAGTCTTTCTCAGTGTCTTCAGTGTAAATTCAATGGCAAACGTTTTCCACAGAAGTCTTTCTCAGTGTCTTCAGTGTAAATTCAATGGCAACGTTTCCACTAGAAGTCTTTTCTCAGTGTCTTCAGTGTAAATTCAACGGCAAACGTTTCCTCTAGAAGTCTTTCTCGCCTTCAGTGTAAATTCACGGCAAAGCGTTTCCACTAGAAGTCTTTCTCAGCGTCTTCAGTGTAAATTCAACGGCAAACGTTTCCACTAGAAGTCTTTCTCAGTGCCTTCAGTGTAAATTCAATGACTAACGTTTCCACTAGAAGTCTTTCTCAGTGTCTTCAGTGTAAATTCAATGACTAACGTTTCACTAGAAGTCTTTCAGTGTCTTCAGTGTAAAATTGACGGCAACGTTTCCACTAGAAGTCTTTCTCAGTGTCTTCAGTGTAAATTCAATCAGTTTTCCACAGAAGTCTTTCTCAGTGTCTTCAGTGTAAATTCAATGACAAACGTTTCCACAGAAGTCTTTTCAGTGTCTTCAGTGTAAATTCAATGACTAACGTTTCCACTAGAAGTCTCTCAGCGTCTTCAGTGTAAATTCAACGGCAAACATTTCCACTAGAAGTCTTTCTCAGTGTCTTCAGTGTAAATTCAATGGCAAACGTTTCCACTAGAAGTCTTTCTCAGTGTCTTCAGTGTAAATTCAATGACTAACGTTTCCACTAGAAGCCTTTTCTTCAGTGTAAATTCAATCAAACGTTTCCACTAGAAGTCTTTCTCAGTGTCTTCAGTGTAAATTCAATGACTAACGTTTCCACTAGAAGTCTTTCTCAGTGTCTTCAGTGTAAATTCAATGACTAACGTTTCCACTAGAAGCCTCTCAGCGTCTTCAGTGTAAATTCAACGGCAAACGTTTCCACTAGAAGTCTTTCTCAGTGTCTTCAGTGTAAATTCAATGGCAAACGTTTCCACTAGAAGTCTTTCTCAGTGCCTTCAGTGTAAATTCAATGACTAACGTTCCACTAGAAGTCTTTCTCACGTCTTCAGTGTAAATTCAATGGCAAACGTTTCCACTAGAAGTCTTTCTCAGTGTCTTCAGTGTAAATTCAATGACTAACGTTTCCACTAGAAGCCTCTCAGTGCCTTCAGTGTAAATTCACGCAAACGTTTCCACTAAGTCTTTCTCAGTGTCTTCAGTGTAAATTCAAACGTTCCACTAGAAGTCTTTCTCAGTGTCTTCAGTGTAAATTCAATGGCAAACGTTTCACTAGAAGCCTCTCAGCGTCTTCAGTGTAAATTCAATGGCAAACGTTTCCACTAGAAGTCTTTCTCAGTGTCTTCAGTGTAAATTCAACGCAAACGTTTCCACTAGAAGTCTTTCTCAGTGTCTTCAGTGTAAATTAATGGCAACGCTAGAAAGCCTCTTTCTCAGCGTAGAAGTCTTTTCCACTGGGGGTCTTTCTCAGTGTCTTCAGTGTAAATTTAACGTTTCCACTAGAAGTCTTTCTCAGTGTCTTCAAACGTTTCCACTAGAAGTCTTTCTCAATTGCCTTCAGTGTAAATTCAATGGCAAACGTTTCCACTAGAAGTCTCTCTCAGCGTCTTCAGTGTAAATTCAATGACAAACGTTTCCACTAGAAGTCTTTCTCAGCGCCTTTCAGTGTAAATTCAATGACAAACGTTTTTCCTCTAGAAGTCTTTCTCAGCACCTTCAGTGTAAATTCAATGGCAAATGTTTCCACTAGAAGTCTTTCTCAAGCGTCTTCATAAATTCAATGGCAAATGTTTCCTAAAGAAGTCTCTCTCACGTCTTCAGTGTAAATTCAATGACAAATGTTTCCACTAGAAGTCTTAACCCTTCCCATGATTTAACCCTAACTACTAAATAAAAACACAGTAATTATTATTTATTTCTTAGCAGACACTCTTATCCAGGGCGACTTACAATTGTTACAAGATAACACATTATTTTTACATACACCCCCATTTATACAGTTGGGTTTTTTACTGGAGCAATCTAGGTAAAAGTACCTTGTTCAAGGGTACAGCAGCAGTGTCCCCCCACCTGGATTGAACCCACCCTCGGTCAAGAGTCCAGAGCCCTATCCACTACTCCACACTGCTGCCCCAATTAGGGATTCCTCATGGAAAGTGTTAGTGAACGGACTTGCATTGGAGGGATGCAGTCATATGTTGTGGTCTGTCAGTTTCGTGCATGATAGAAACCTACTTGAGATCTGGGAAATAGAAATTAAAAAAAAAAAGATCTTAGAATGAGGAAATGAGAAAGCTGAGATCAAATAAAAGTCATACAGTGAAAGTTAAAAAGAAGAAGTCTTATAAAGTCAAGGGTTGTATAACTCTTTCTCACAGTAAAAGCACAGCAAAGTGTAGTAAAGCACCTAGAGGTCTGGTAAAGCATCGGGAAGCATTGTAAAGCACAGAGAGGTGTGGTAAAGCATAGGGAAGCATTGTAAAGCACAGAGAGTGGTGTAAAAGCATAGGAAGCATTGTAAAGCACAGAGAGGTCTGGTAAAGCATAGGGAAGCATTGTAAAAGCACAGAGAGGTCTGGTAAAAGCATAGGAAGCATTGTAAAGCACAGGAAGTCTGGTAAAGCATAGGGAAGCATTGTAAAGCACAGAGAGGTCTGGTAAAGCATAGGAAGCATTGTAAAGCACAGAGGTCTGGTAAAGCATAGGGAAGCATTGTAAAGCACAGAGAGGTCTGGTAAAGCATAGGGAAGCATTGTAAAGCACAGAGAGGTCTGCAAAGCATAGGGAAGCATAGTAAAGCACAGAGAGGTCTGGTAAAGTAATAGGGAAGCATTGTAAAGCACAGAGAGGTCTGGTAAAGCATAGGGAAGCATTGTAAAGCACAGAGAGGTCTGGTAAAGCATATTATAAAACAGGGTAAGCTAATCCTTATAAATGTTTCCCATAGTAAAAGCACAGCAAAGTGTAGTGTGGTAAATCAAAATAAAACATTTCATTTATAAATATTCTGTTTCATTATAGTTTGGTCCGCAGGGTGGAGCGGAGTTCTTTCCTGTAACACTAGAGTGGTCTCTCTCCTTTCTTTCTTTCTTTCCAGCTCTCTCTCTTCTCTCTCTCCAAAAAATCTCTCTCTCTAAACTCCCTCTCTCTTCCTCTCCTCTCTCTCTTCTCTCATTGTCTCTCTCTCTTGCTCCCTCTCTATTCCTCCCCTCTCTCTCCCTCTCTCTTCCTCTCTTCTCTCTCTAAAGAAATTACCAGAGTCCCTCTCTTCCTCCTCTCTGTCTCTCTTGCTCCCTCTCTCCCCTCTCTCTCTCTTCTCTCTCTCCCTCCTCTCTCTCTCCTCTCTTCCCCTCTCTCTCTCTCTCTCTCTCTCTCTCCCTCTCTCTCCTCTCTCTTCTCTCTCTCTTTTCTCTCTCTTCTCTCCCTCTCTCTCCCTCCTCTCTCTCTCTCTTCCCCTCCTCTCTCTCTCTCTCTCTCTCTCTCTCTTGCTCCCTCTCTCTCTCCCTCTCTCTCTTCTCTCTCTCCCTCTCTCTATCCTCTCTCTTCTCTCTCTCTATCCTCTCTCTTCTCTCCCTCTCTCTCCCTTCTCTCTCTCTCCTCTCTTCCCCTCCTCTCTCTCTCTCCTCTCTTCCCCTCCTCTCTCTCTCTCTCTCTCTCTCTCTCTCAGTTTCAATTGTTTTTCTTTCTTTCTGTGGCAGTGCTTCCAGTCTCCCGCAGCTTCAATATCGACATTCTAACTCCGGGAGTATTTGAAGGGAACAGCACCCAGCAGTTTGGACACAGAGTCATCCAGCATGCCAGAGGAACGGAAAAATGGTGAGTTGTCTGTCTGCCCCCTAGGCCCCCCCAGATTGGAACCCAGACCCCCAGAGGAAGATGAGAGGTTGGTGAATGAATTGGCCTGTCTGTCTGTCTGTCTGTTTCTGTGCTCCCTAGCCTCCACCCTTTCTAAACTTGACATGTGCAGCCTTCAAAGGCTGGTTCCATTTTGTTTCATTTTGTACAGAAAACGGGAATATGAAAAAGGGGACTCATGAATAATCAGAAATAGCAACCACAGGCAGAAACAGTGCTTCCCTAATCTGAGTGTGTGTGTGTGTGTGTGTGTGTGTGCAGGGATGGGAATCAGACTCCCGCTGCACAGCAGTGTGATCCATTCCTGGTTTCACTAGGAGTTTAATAATCAGACACACCTGAGCTTGTTAGCTAGACACACTGGGGGCTGATCAAGCTGGTAGTAAAACCTGGAATGGATCACACTGCTGTGCAATAGGAGTCCAATTCCCATCCCTGGAAATTGGACAAAAAAATGGTTTAATAGGAATTAATATATCAGTGTAAGATTTTTTATTTAAAAATGGTTTATTCAGGAAAGCTATAAAAAATATATATATATATATATATATATTAACAAATGTAACATAACAACTACGTCAAATATTATTATTATTATTATTATTATTATTATTATTATTATTATTATTAATAATAATAATAATAATAATAATAATAATAATAATAATAATGACTTGTTATCTGAATGTTTTCATTGATACAGAATGTACTGATAAAGATTATTACAGCAGCTGTCTATACAAAGTAATTGTTTAGCTTTTATAGCTATTTAGTTTAATTATTTACTGCTTCGGACACAAACTATCACACACAAAATCGGCTTCTTTGCGCTCTTTCTTTGTTGTAAGCGTCCATATTCTACATGATGTATTTAACATTTAATCGTACTGTGATTTTTCGTCAATGCGCCACGTTTTTAAATCCACGTGTTAACCATGCAATAGCGAATTGACGTTTTTGACTGCAAGCAACGGAATTGCTTTAGGGAAAACGCGTTATAATGCAAGCGTGAAAACGTACTTAGCATCCTGCTGTTTACAGTCCAGGAGTTCTGGAGAATTATGTACCAGTTTGCAAAGAACTAACAAGACCCTGGCTGAAGTTTATTCATATTGTTGACCCTGTTTCGTACTGCAGTGCTGTCTGAGAAGGAATTGAGTTTTCTGCACTTTCTGAGAAAAAAAAAAACGAGCCGCGAAACTGCCTAACTGAAACTTGACCTGGCAGCTTCGCTCTCAGTTTCACAAGAAACCCGTGGGCTTTCAGACGTTTTACAGAAGTGCTGAGCTTCAGCAAGTATAGCGAATCAAATCCGCACGCAGTTCACCAGCACAGCTTCTAAAATTAACTGTTCGATTGCTATAGCAGATTGCTTTATTTTTTTTATTTTTAACTGATGCAAACATGCATCGTTTGTTTTCTGTGCAATATATTGCAGCTCTGAATGTTTTAAGTCAGAAACCGTGCTGGTCCCAGTGGTTAAAAGAAAAGGGGTCTTGATACCAGGAGGTTCAAATCCCAGCTCAGCCACTGACTCCCTGTGCGTGTGCGTGTGTGTGTGTGTGTGTGTGTGTGTGACCCTGAGCGAGTCGCTTCACCTCCTTGTGCTCCGTCCTTCGGATGAGACGTAAAACAAACGAGCTCCTATTGGAAGTGACTCTGCAGCAGCAGCAGCAGCAGTTGTTGATGATGCAGAGTTCACCCTCCTAGTCTCTGCAAGTGATTGTTTTTCCTGTTGTCAGCTCCAGTTTATTGGTAGAAAAGACTTGGAATTCGAATTCAGTTGAGAGGGGCTGTTGTAGTCACCAATTAGTTTGGTTTTTTTTGTTGTTTTCACCCCCAATTTAATAGTGTCCAATTATTTTTGATTAGCTCGGCTCACCGCTACCACCCCCGCGCTGACTCGGGAAGGGCGAAGACGAACGCACGCTGTCCTCCGAAGCGTGTGCCGTCAGCCGACCGCTTCTTTACACTCTGCAGACTCACCGTGCAGCCGCCTCAGAGCTACAGCGTCGGAGGACAACGCAGCTCTGGGCAGCTTCCAGGCAAGCCCCCAGGCGCCTGGCCAGACCACAGGGGGCGCTGGTGAGCCGAGGACACCCTGGCCGACCTAACCCTCCCTCCCCCCAGGGGGCGCTCTGCCAATTGTGCGCCGCCCTCTGGGAGGTCCCGTCCTCGGCCGGCTGTGGAATAGCCTGGACTCGAACCGGCGACCTCCAGGCTATAGGGGGCGCATGCTGCACTCCACGCGGAGCTGCTTTACTGGATGCGCCACTCGGGAGACCCGGGGCTGTTGTAATTTTGCTTCAGTACAGAAATCATTGAAAACTATTTCGATGTGCATATGTCTACATGTTCTATATTTTTCACTATATTTAGGAATAATTTGTGGTGCAGCCGCCAGTAAGTGTGAGACCACCAAAGAACATTGGGTAACACTTTTTATTAAGGTTTTGTTTATTAATGTTTTATAAATAGGTGCTTAATAACTATGTTAAAGAGGTGTTAATACAGCATTATAGGTGGTTTATAACCACAGACTATTGCCTGGTTATAAACCATCTATAATGCGTTATTATCAATCTATAACATAGTTATTAAGCATTTGTTACATATTTATAAAACATAAAGTATTACCGTTCTTTAGACTAAGAATATGTAGATTGTTTTAGCTGCTTTTGGAATTTCTTGCCAAAAGCTGAAAAAAAAAAGTCATAGCAACAGCCTCTCCCAAATTCTCGCGATAATTTGCATTTTTGGAAATTCAAAATTCACGATAGCAGCTGTCGGGTCAGCTGTGGTGATACAAAAAGCAAAAGAGAACTTTTTCATTAATGATCACGTTCAAGTGTTTGTGATGTGTTTTTTGGGGGAAATTGTCGGTTAAAGGGCTTAGCTTATAACAGCTATCACTAAGCAAATAGCAATATGATGTGTAATATTCTGCATCCCATAAAATTCTGCATCCCATAATATTCTGTGCTATATGCAATTAGGTGGCCTGGCGATTCGTATTCCGCACGTTTGCCACAGTATTTTTCTTGGATTCCCGAAGTGAACACTGGTTTTCTAATGTTAAGGTTAGGTTAGGGTTAGAAACTCACACTAGCCCTGCTGCTGCTGCTGCTGCTGCACCCAGTCCTGGGGTTCAGAACTCCCCTCAATGAAGTCTAGTAGTATTATTATTATTATTATTATTAATATTGAAATGATCAGGAGCCAGGAGTTTGAGCAGGGTTAGAAACTCACACTAGCCCTGCTGCTGCTGCTGCACCCAGTCCTGGGGTTCAGAGCTCCCCTCAATGAAGTGTAGTATTACTATTATTAATATTGAAATGATCAGGAGCCAGGAGTTTGAGCAGGGTTAGAAACTCACACTAGCCCTGCTGCTGCTGCTGCTGCACCCAGTCCTGGGGTTCAGAGCTCCCCTCAATGAAGTCTAGTATTATTATTATTATTATTATTATTATTATTATTATTGAAATGATCAGGAGCCAGGAGTTTGAGCAGGGTTAGAAACTCACACTAGCCCTGCTGCTGCTGCTGCTGCACCCAGTCCTGGGGTTCAGAACTCCCCTCAATGAAGTCTAGTATTATTAATATGTTTGAAAACCACACATTGTGTTCAATAGAAATTGTCACATGTAAGAAAGGGAAGAGGAAGGGTGTAACTATCCAGTGGTTTTTTATGGTGGGTGTTATCTGTTGCAACACAAGAGAATGCTTTATTATTCAGTACTCAAATACTGGTACACACAGACCATGTAAAAGTTGTGTAATAAAGCACAGTGAAAGCATAGGGAAGCATTGTAAAGCACATAGGGTCTGGTAAAGCAAAAGCATTGTAAAGCACAGAGAGGTGTGGTAAAAGCATAGGGAAGCATTGTAAAGCACAGAGGTGTGGTAAAGCATAGGGAAGCATTGTAAAGCACAGAGAGGTGTCTGGTAAAAGCATAGGGAAGCATTGTAAAGCACAGAGGTCTGGTAAAGCATAAGGAAGCATTGTAAAAGCACAGAGGTCTGGTAAAGCATAGGGAAGCATTGTAAAGCACATAGAGGGTGTGGTAAAAGCATAGGGAAGCATTGTAAAAGCACAGAGAGGTCTGGTAAAACATCGGAAGCATTGTAAAAGCACACAGAGGTCTGGTAAAAGCATAGGAAGCATTGTAAAGCACAGAGAGGTCTGGTAAAGCACAGGAAGCATTGTAAAAGCACAGAGGTCTGGTAAAGCATAGGGAAGCATTGTAAAGCACAGAGAGGTGTGGTAAAAGCATAGGAAGCATTGTAAAGCACAGAGAGGTGTGGTAAAGCATAGGAAGCATTGTAAAAGCACAGAGAGGTCTGGTAAAGCATAGGGAAGCATTGTAAAAGCACAGAGAGGTGTGGTAAAAGCATAGGGAAGCATTGTAAAAGCACAGAGAGGTGTGGTAAAGCATAGGAAGCATTGTAAAGCACAGAGAGGTCTGGTAAAAGCATAGGGAAGCATTGTAAAGCACAGAGAGGTCTGGTAAAGCATAGGGAAGCATTGTAAAAGCACAGAGGTGTATGGTAAAGCATAGGAAGCATTGTAAAAGCACAGAGGTCTGGTAAAGCATAGGAAGCATTGTAAAGCACAGACGGTCTGGTAAAGCATAAACAAGTATTGTTTGTTTTGTTTCAGACTCTGGGTATTAGCGGAGAGATTATAAAGGTGGAGTCCTACAGTTCGGCCTCGGGGTAAACTGCAAAAATACTGTGGTAAACAGAGTCTGCCTGTCTGTGTGTGTGTCTATGAGTGTGTGCGTGTGTCCATCTGTGTGTCTGTGTCTGTGAGCGTGTGTGTGTCTCAGAGTATGAGTGTGCCTCTGTGTGTGTGTGTGTGTGTGTGTGTGTGTGAGTGAGTCTCTGTCGGTGTGTGTGTGTGTCTCTGAGAGTGAGTGTGTGTGTGTGTGTGTGTCTACCTCTGTCTGTGTGTGTGTGTGTGTGTGTGTGTGCGTCTCTATCTGGAAATCTAACTGCAAAAAAACAACCATGAAAAAAATAACATCTAAATGACTCAACCGTGTAAATGAGATAAAGAGAAGCTGACTTCCAAAGACTTTCAAATTGACTCATTTTTATATTTCCTTTCGCTAGCGCTGTGAGTGGTTCTGGGATCCCCCTTATAAAAGTTTAAAGTTCACATTTCCGCAGTCATTTTGCAGTTTGCCTTTTTCGCTTTGCCCGTGGTTATACTATGCATTAGCCTCCATGGTTTGCCATGCTTATTAATATGCTTTACCAGACCTCTCTGTGCTTTACAATGCTGCCCTATGCTTTACCAGACCTCTCTGTGCTTTACAATGCTTCCCTATGCTTTACCAGACCTCTCTGTGCTTTACAGTGCTCCCTATGTTTTACCACCTCTCTGTGCTTTTACAATGCTTCCCGATGCTTTACCAGACCTCTCTGTGCTTTTACAATGCTTCCTATGCTTTACCACACCTCTCTGTGCTTTACAATGCTTCCCTATGTTTTTACCACACCTCTGTGCTTTTACAATGCTTCCTATGCTTTACCAGACCTCTCTGTTTTTTACAATGCTTCCCTATGCTTTTACCAGACCTCTCTGTGCTTTACAATGCTGCCCTATGCTTTACCAGACCTCTGTGCTTTACAATGCTTCCCTATGCTTTACCAGACCTCTCTGTGCTTTTACAATGCTTCCCTATGCTTTAGCAGACCTCTGTGTTTTTACAGTGCTTCCCTGTTTTTACCAGACCTCTCTGCTTTTACAATGCTTCCCTATGCTTTACCAGACCTCTCTGTGCTTTACCATGCTTCAGTATGTTTTACCAGACCTCTGTGCTTTACAATGCTTCCTATGTTTTACCAGACCTCTCTGTGCTTTACAATGCTTCCTATGCTTTACCAGACCTCTCTGTGCTTTTACAATGCTTCCCTATGCTTTACCAGACCTCTCTGTGCTTTACAATGCTTCCCTATGCTTTTACCAGACCTCTGTGCTTTTACAATGCTTCCCTATGTTTTACCAGACCCTCTGTGCTTTTACAATGCTTCCTATGTTTTACCAGACCTCTCTGCTTTTACCATGCTTCAGTATGTTTTTACCAGACCTCTCTGTGTTTTACAATGCTTCCTATGCTTTACCATACCCTCTGTGCTTTTACAATGCTTCCCTATGCTTTACCAGACCTCTCTGTGCTTTACAATGCTTCCCTATGCTTTACCAGACCTCTCTGTGCTTTACAATGCTTCCTATGCTTTACCAGACCTCTCTGTGCTTTTACAATGCTTCCTATGCTTTACCACACCTCTCTGTGCTTTACAATGCTTCCCTATGCTTTACCACACCTCTGTGCTTTACAATGCTTCCTGTGCTTTACCAGACCTCTCTGTGTTTTTACAATGCTTCCCTATGCTTTACCAGACCTCTGTGCTTTTACAATGCTTCCTATGCTTTTTACCAGACCTCTCTGTTTTTTACAATGCTTCCTATGCTTTACCAGACCTCTCTGTGCTTTTACAATGCTTCCTATGTTTTTACCAGACTCTCTGTGCTTTTACAATGCTTCCCTATGTTTTACCAGACCTCTGTGCTTTACAATGCTTCCCTATGCTTTTTACCAGACCCTCTGTGCTTTTTACAATGCTTCCCTATGCTTTACCAGACCTCTCTGTGTTTTACAATGCTTCCTATGCTTTTACCACACCTCTCTGTGCTTTACAATGCTTCCCTATGCTTTACCAGACCTCTCTTTGCTTTACAATGCTTCCCTATGCTTTACCAGACCTATCTATGCTTTACCAGACCTCTCTGTGCTTTACAATGCTTCTTTCATTGTGGTTTATTATATTTTTGCTGTGCTTTTACTTTCAGAAACTTTTCTAAGGGTGGTGTGGGTGCTATTGTGGACAGTTAATTTTCTTAAAACAATAATCGCGTCCTATTAGAATGTACAAACCCGTTTTCAATATCGCTTTCTGAAAACGATGGTGGGATTTACACGTTATAGCAAGCCAAACACAGACCTGATTCCAGACTGGTCAAAGTTCATAAATCATGTTTGTTCAACATGAGCGAATGACTCAATACTGGGAATCTCTTCTTAGAAAGATGGTATTTATTAAGCATACAGCAAAATAAGTTTGAAAATCAAATTTAATATCACATTAAAAGCATTACAATGAGAACTGAGGTTTTAAAACAACCGTTTACCAAAGAAATATTAGTACATCCTGACACGACAAGGGGTCACACAATACCTGAATTAACCTAGCCTCTAAAGCAGTAACTTTCAGCGTTGTGCTACCTTGTGTTTCTGAGTGTCAAAGCCACCAACCTTGATGGATAAATACTGAGAGCTGAGGTGCAGTTTCTTTGAGAAGCGAACAGGGATCAGAGAAGCGGTCAGGAGATCAGGGGGGCTCAGCAGAGCGGTCAGGAGACCAGAGGGGCGGCTATCCAGCGATCACAGCTAACGTTTACAGTCTGATTTTATACTTTTCAAACAAAGGAATTAATTTAAATTTCCCGCTGCATGCTTCGATTTGGCTGGTTTGTGTCTGAATGGGTTTACTACCTGATTTTAGTTCATTATCATAATCTGGAAACATTTAAAACCTTTGTAAAATTCTGATTTTTATCAATTCTGATTTACCATAAGAAATTACATTTCAGGGTCTCCCGAGTGGCGCATCCAGTAAAGGCGCTCCGCGTGGAGTGCAGCATGCGCCCCCTATAGTCTCGAGGTCGCCGGTTCGAGTCCAGGCTATTCCTTTGTCGACCGTGGATGGGAGCTTCCAGGGGGCGGCACTCAATTGGCAGAGCGCCCCCTGGGGGGAGGGAGGGTTAGGTCGGCCAGGGTGTCCTCGGCTCACCGCGCACCAGCGCCCCCTGTGGTCTGACCGGGCGCCTGCGGGCTTGCCTGGAAGCTGCCCAGGGCTGCGTTGTCCTCCAACGCTGTAGCTCTGAGGCGGCTGCACGGTGAGTCTGCAGAGTGTAAAGAAGCGGGCGGCTGACGGCACACGCTCCGGAGGACAGCGTGTGTTCATCTTCGCCCCTCCCGAGTCAGCGCAGGGGGTGGTAGCGGTGAGCTGAGCCTAAAAATAATTGGACATTACTAAACTGGGGAGAAAATGGTAAAAATAATTGCCGACCACTAAATAAAAAATAATAATAATAATTCTTTACCAAATTATATTATTAGATATTGGGTTGCGACTTTGACAAGACGTTGCAAACTGTTTAATTCTCTTATGGATTTATTACCTGGGCTATTCTGTGCTTGTTAGGCAGTTTAAGAATAAAAATGCTTGCATCTTGTACTTGCAGTGGTATTAAATCAATATGATGTGAAATTTGTCTTAAAGCTAATTTTAAAGGGGTCATTTTTCTCTTTCTCTGTGTTAACCCACCTTTCTCTCACTAGACTGGGTAATTCAAGGTCTCAGGTCGATCGTTATCGCTAGGCAAAGCTAGACAAATTAGATTCAAGATTTAATTCAATTTAGTTCTGTTAAAATGTATAAAATACACGACATTTGCAATATATTTGTGATGACAAAGTCTATATGACCTACAGGGCACACACAGACAAACACACACACACACAGACACACACAGACAGAGCCCCACAATCCTGTTCATTTTGACGCTACAATATAATCCCTTCTTCTCGGTGTCTGTGTTAGTTTACTACATTCTGAAAAGAGTTTAGTTTCATTAAAGCTGCAGACAGACAGACAGAGCCCCACAATCCTGTTCAGTTTGACGCTACAATATAATCCCTTCTTCTTGGTGTCTGTGTTAGTTTACTACATTCTGAAAAGAGTTTAGTTTCATTAAAGCTGCAGACAGACAGACAGACAGACAGACAGACAGACAGAGCCCCACAATCCTGTTCAGTTTGACGCTACAATATAATCCCTTCTTCTCGGTGTCTGTGTTAGTTTACTACATTCTGAAAAGAGTTTAGTTTCATTAAAGCTGCAGACAGACAGACAGACAGAGCCCCACAATCCTGTTCAGTTTGACGCAGACAGACAATATAATCCCTTCTTCTCGGTGTCTGTGTTAGTTTACTACATTCTGAAAAGAGTTTAGCTTCATTAAAGCTGCAGACAGACAGAGCCCCACAATCCTGTTCAGTTTGACGCTACAATATAATCCCTTCTTCTCGGTGTCTGTGTTAGTTTACTACATTCTGAAAAGAGTTTAGTTTCATTAAAGCTGCAGACAGACAGACAGACAGACAGACAGACAGAGCCCCACAATCCTGTTCAGTTTGCCGCTACAATATAATCCCTTCTTCTCGGTGTCTGTGTTAGTTTACTACATTCTGAAAAGAGTTTATCCTTCTGTGCACTTTGCTAAGAATGAAAGAAAGCAAAAGAGAGAAACTGAAGAAATTGAGAGAGCGATAGAGAGAGAGAAAGAAAGAAAATAAATTGGTTACATTTTTTAATTGTTTGCAGTTTGCATCGGCTCAAGGTTTCCGCTGAAATATACATGAGAACAATTCTAACACCTTTCTGTGCAGAGATTAAACTTCCTGTGTGAATATCGCAGAGTGAAAAATGTATAACATTTATATATGGTTTACTTTTGGGGGTGCATGAGTAGAACCTGTCAAACGGTAACACTAACA
>CM072709.1:8294093-8301593 GCA_036884735.1 Huso huso | reverse complement strand
GTAAAGTACCTTGCTCAAGGGTACAGCAGCAGTGTCCTCCACTGGGGATTGAACCCACGACCCTCCGGTCAAGAGTCCAGAGCCCTAACCACTACTCCACACTGCTGCCCCTGCCGCTGAGCTGGGCTTTTGACACGCGTCTTTGTTTTCCCTGCAGGACTCTCTCATACTGGGAGCAGTGGGGTTCAATTACTGGACGGGGGCCATCATTCAGGTTGAACCAAGTCAACTGGAGAAAATCCACATTTCGCCCTCACAGCTCTCCAACGACTCCTACCTCGGTAAGAACCTCTTACCTGATTTGGGTTTCAGGGTTTTGCTATTAGTTAATGTGTCTATTTAAACTCCTAGTGAAACCAGGACTGGATCACACTGCTGTGCAACGGGAGTCTGATTCCCAGCCCTGTGATGATAACCAGCATGATTGTTACAGGGATGGGAATCAGACTCCTATCGCACAGCAGCGTCGCCCATTCCAGGTTTTACTACCAGCTTGATCAGCCCCCAGTGTGTCTAGGTAACAAGCTCAGGTGTGTCTGATTATTAAACTCCTAGTGAAACCAGGACTGGATCACACTGCTGTGCAGTGGGAGTCTGATTCCCATCCCTGTGATGATAACCTGCATGGATTATATAGAGAGATATAAGATATGATGTTGCTTTAATTTCCTAGGGTACTCAGTCACCACTGGTAGCCTTGGCAACAGAACCCTGTATATCGCTGGAGCTCCAAGGCACAATCACAAAGGCAGAGTGGAGGTATTCCAGAGCACAGCCACTAGGGGGCAGTGGAGCCAGAAACAGAGCATTGATGGAGAGCAGGTGAGCGCTGACCATCTTTAAAATCCATTCTCTCACCTCTTATTAGCTTTATTAACAGGATCACTGACCCCTCCCTTTAAAGGAGCGCTGACCATCTTTAAAATCCATTCTCTCACCTCTTATTAGCTTTATTAACATGATCACTGGCCCCTACTTTTAAAGGAGCGCTGACCGTCTTTAAAATCTATTCTCTTATTGGCTTTAGTAACACATTTGCTAATAAAGCACAGCGTTTGTTTGGGGTTTTGGGGTGTTCTGGTTTGGGATGTCTGTAATCCCCCTCTTTTTGCAGATCGGCTCCTATTTTGGGGGTGAGGTGTGTGCTGTGGATTTGAATGGGGACGGCGATACCGACGTTCTCCTGGTGGGGGCGCCCTTGTACCACAAACAGGAGCTTGGGGGGCTGGTGTACACCTACACTCTCAGTGCAGAGGTGAGAAAAGCAGCAGGGTGTTATATCAGTGTTATACAGTGCGGTCCCGCCAGCATTGCCCTGGGTACAGCACAGCTTCCAAGCAGCTGGTAAAGAGAGAAAGTTAATTGCCATTGATTGGCACTCGATTGTAAAGGTGGGGGAAGGACAGCATTTCCTGTTTTGAAATCAACACGTTACTGGACGGATTTATTGAACACCTGCCGATTTCTTAAATAAATGCTTCTTAAAGCCAATTAAGAGTATCATCACACCCTTAAATCTCAACACCTCTCTCTCTCTCTCAGGGATCCTTCTCCCCAGCCGTCACACTCTCGGGGTCCCCCGGGTTCCCCCTCTCTCGGTTTGGCACTGCGGTCTCGGCAGTGGGAGATCTGGATGGAGACCGGCTGACGGACATCGCTGTGGGGGCGCCCCTGGAGAACATGGGGAGTGGGGGGCTGTACATCTTCCAGGGGTTACAGAATGGAGTGAACCCCAACTATACACAGGTGAGAGAGGGGGGTGAGTGGGAGTGTGAGGGAGAGAGAGGAGAGGAGAGAGAGGAGAGAGAGAGGAGAGAGAGAGGAGGAGGAGAGAGAAGGAGGAGAGAGGAGAGGAGGGGAGGAGGGAGGGAGGGGAGAGGAGGAGAGAGGAGAGAGGAGGGGAGGGAGGGAGAGGAGAGGAGTGAGAGGGAGAGGGAGGGAGGGGAGAGGAGGAGAGAGGAGAGAGAGGAGAGGGGAGAGAGAGAGAGGGAGAGAGAGAGAGGAGGAGAGGGAGAGGAGGGGAGGAGGGAGAGAGAGGAGGAGAGGAGAGAGAGAGGGAGAGGGAGGGGAGAGGGAGATAGAGAGGAGAGAGGAGAGGAGAGGAGAAAGGTGAGAGAGGAGAGGAGAGGAGAGAGGGAGGGAGGGAGAGGAGAGGGAGGAGAGAGAGGGAGGCAGAGGAGAGGAGAGAGAGAGGGAGGTAGGGGAGAGGAGAGAGAGAGGAGAGAGGAGAGGAGGAGAGAGGAGAGGAGAGAGAGAGGAGGAGAGGGGAGAGGAGAGAGAGGAGAGGAGAGGGAGGAGGGGAGAGGAGAGAGAGGAGAGAGGAGAGGAGAGGAGAGAGAAAGGAGAGAGGAGAGGAGAGGAGAGGGAGGGGAGGGGAGAGGAGAGAGGAGAGAGAGAGGGAGGTAGAGGAGAGGAGAGAGAGAGGAGGTAGGGAGAGGAGAGAGGAGAGGAGAGGAGGGAGGGGAGAGGAGAGAGAGGAGAGGAGAGAGAGAGGGAGGGAGAGGAGAGGAGAGAGAGGAGAGGAGAGAGGAGAGAGGAGGGAGAGGAGAGAAGAGAGAGGAGAGGGAGAGGAGAGGGAGAGAGAAAGAGGCTTGATGGGAGAGGGATGCTGGGTAAAGGGAGGTGAGAGAAGAGAGAGAGAGGAATGGAGGGAGAGAGCGAGATCGTCTATTTAAAGTTTGCTCTGTCCATGCTTTTAGCCTCCCCCCCTTCCTGTACTGTTCGTTTTGAAACGCTCAGAATGTCTCTCCCCTGTCCCCTCCCCTCAGATCGCAGTAATCTCTGTGTCTCTCTTCTGTCCCAGCACATCACAGGGTGGACAATGTCCCCTCGGCTGCAGTATTTTGGACAGTCCATCCACGGGGTGATGGACATGAATGGGGATGAGCTGACGGACATCGCTGTGGGGTCCCTGGGGCGCGTGGTGCTGCTCAGGTGAGGAGCGGAGAGTCACCGCGATGTTTCACCGCTGCCCTGGTTCCTGTCCTGTTGTGTTTGTCACTGAATTTCTTTCAGTATTTCTGTACCAGACCTCTCTGTGCTTTACAATGCTTCCCTATGCTTTACTAGACCTCTCTGTGCTTTACCAACCTCTCTGTGCTTTGCCTTCCCTATGCTTTACCAGACTCTCTGTGCTTTACAATGCTTCTGTGACCTTTGCTTTTACAATGCTTCCCTATGCTTTACCAGACCTGTTTTTCTGTGCTTTTACCAGACCTCTCTGTTTTACAATGCTTCCTACGCTTTACCAGACCTCTCTGTGCTTTACAATGCTTCCTATGCTTTACCAGACCTCTCTGTGCTTTTACAATGCTTCCTATGCTTTACCAGACCTCTCTGTGCTTTTACAATGCTTCCCTCACGCTTTACCAGACCTCTCTGTGCTTTACAATGCTTCCCTATGCTTTTACCAGACCTCTCTGTGCTTTACAATGCTTCCCTATGCTTTAGCAGACCTCTCTGTGCTTCCCCTATTTTACAGATCTGTGCTTTACTTGCCCTATGCTTTACCAGACCCTCTGCTTTACAATGCTTCCCTATGCTTTACCAGACCTCTCTTTACAATGCTTCCTACGCTTTTACCAGACCTCTCTCTGTGCTTTACAATGCTTCCTTTTACAATATTCCTTATGCTTTACCAGACCCTCTGTGCTTTACAATGCTTCCCTATGCTTTACCAGACCTCTCTGTGCTTTGCAATGCTTCCCTATGCTTTACCAGACCTCTCTGTGCTTTACAATGCTTCCTTATGCTTTACCAGACCTATCTGTGCTTTACAATGCTTCCTTATGCTTTCACTGTGCTTTATTACACAACTTTTACATGGTCTGTGTGTACCAGTATTTGAGTACTGAATAATAAAGCATTCTCTTGTGTTGCAACAGATAACAACCACCATAAAAACCCACTGGATAGTTACACCCTTCCTCTTCCCTTTGCAGTCAGATAAAATCCTCAGATTGTGTCCTTGCTGATTCACTGTGATCCTTAAAGATTTCTGTTTGTATGCCTCTCTCAATTCAACTGAATGGTGCTTTATTGGCATGACTTACAATAGCAGGTGTTGCCAAAGCAATTATACAATACAGACATGTATATATACAATGCATCTGTCTCAGTGCCTGTCTGTCTGTCTGTCTCTCTGTCTGCCTCTCTCTCACTCTCTCTCTCTCTCTCTCTCTCTGTCTGTCTGTCTCAGTGTCTGTCTGTCTCTCTGTCTGCCTCTCTCTCGCTCTCTTGCTCTCTCTCTCTGTCTCTCTCTCTCTCTCTCCCTCTGTCTGTCTGTCTCAGTGTCTGTCTGTCTCTCTGTCTACCTCTCTCTCTCTGTCTGGATGCAGTTCTAAATTGAACCCTGCTTCCTCCCCCCAGGTCTAGACCAGTCCTGAATGTTGCTGCTGAGATCTCGTTCCACCCCTCTGAGATTTCAATGGATCTTTTCGACTGCCTGGCCAAAGAGACCCAGATCCACACTGTGAGCAACATGTCAGTCTGCATCAAGGTGTCCAAACTTACCAGAGACAGCTTGGGTGAGTCAGAGGAACAGCACTGAACACAGCGATTATTAACCACAATGAGACCCTGAGCGAGCCGTCTGGAGGAAGGGAGGTCTGTCTGTCCAGCCATGGGTTCCCAGAGGCTTAATTTCCCCTACGAACCTGGCTAGGTGTTTTCAGTCTGTCCTCTCCTCTGAGTGCTAACGGGATCACGCTGGCACCATAGCGAGCGAGCACAGATGGCTTTTCCTCGCTCTTGAATATCTTATGTTCTTATTACTGGAGTGGGGGCTCTCCACCAAAACCAGGGGCTGATGATCAGGCGAGGGTGGCTGGTGTCGATCGGGCCGATTTCACCCGTTCAGAGTGAATTAAGAAACAGCTGCTTGGGTTTGTGTGGGTCGCTGTTCTCCGCAGAGTCTGAAGAAAAAGCAGCGATCGTCACAAACCCAAGCAGCTGTTTCTCCTTCACTCGTTTCGCTCTGAATGGTAAATCAGCCTGTGTCTCTCTCTCTCTCTCTCTCTCTCTCTCTCTCTCTCTCTCTCTCTCTCTGCAGAATCCCATCTCAACCTCTCCTACCAGATTGAGTTGGATAGTTTGAGACAGAGATTCAGGGCAGATTTTGGAGATGAAAAAAGAACGATGCAGGATAGCATCTACCTGCCTCTGGGAAAGACATGCATCAACTATCTCATCAAAATGAAGGTACGAAACCCTGTAATGTGACGGCTAATACTGGACCCCCATTGCTTCATACAGAACCACACAGCACTGCCCCCTGCCTTTAAAGGAGCGCTGACCATCTTTAAAATCCATTCTCTCACCTCTTATTAGCTTTATTAACATGATCACTGGCCCCTCCCTTTAAAGGAGCGCTGACCATCTTTAAAATCCATTCTCTCACCTCTTATTAGCTTTATTAACATGATCACTGGCCCCTCCCTTTAAAGGAGCGCTGACCATCTTTAAAATCCATTCTCTCGCCTCTTATTAGCTTTATTAACATGATCACCGGCCCCTCCCTTTAAAGGAGCGCTGCCCATCTTTAAAATCCATTCTCTCATCTCTTATTAGCTTTATTAACATGATCACTGGCCCCTCCATTTAAAGGAGCGCTGACCATCTTTATAATCCATTCTTCCTTGGTTTCTGATTGCTTACATATGTTAGTTTAAACTCACTACCACTGAGTGTTACATCCTCTCTCTCTCTCTCTCTCTCTCTCTCTCTCTCTCTGTCTGTTTCAGAATTGCGTTGAAGACAGCTTCTCTCCTATTAAAATCAAGATGTCTCTTTCGCAAATTGAGGAAAACAGCACAGACCGTGTTACCCCCATACTGAATCGAATGAGCAAGACCATCACATTGGCTGAGGTATGCAGTGTTGAGTGGAGATCTCTTTCCTATAGACCTCTATACAGCTCTGCAGTGTTGAGATCTCTTTCCTATAGACCTCTATACAGCTCTGCAGTGTTGAGAGGGGAGTTCTCTTTCCTATAGACCTCTATACAGCTCTGCAGTGTTGAGAGGGGAGTTCTCTTTCCTATAGACCTCTGTACAGCTCTGCAGTGTTGAGATCTCTTTCCTATAGTCCTCTATACATCTCTGCAGCATTGAGAGGGGAGTTCTCTTTCCTATAGACCTCTATACAATACAGCAGATTGCTAGTTGGTCCCTGTTTGGGCGCCACATTATATATATATATATATATATATATATATATATATATATATATATATATATATATATATTCTACAAATATCTCCTTTATATTTTTCAGATTCCTTTTGAGAAAAACTGCGGCAGAAACGGCGTGTGCATTTCGGATTTAGACGTGGCGTTCAACTTCTCTGGGTGCGTGCAAAGGGTTAACCAATCAATAACGGACTGTTCTTCAATATCACTCACATGCAGACTCCAATGAAGGCACTGGCCAGACCTGTCTGTCTGTGTCTGTCTCGCTAAGACTCTCAATGTGACAGTGATGCTGCAGAATCGATGCGACAGCTCCTGCAATGCCACTCTCTTCTCCTCCCCCTCTCTCTCTCTCTCTCTCTCTCTCTCTCTCAGCTCCTCCTCTGTGGTAGTGGGGAGTAATGCTCGTCTCAATGTGACAGTGATGCTGCAGAATCGGGGCGACAGCTCCTACAACACCACCCTCCTCTTCCTCTACCCCGATGGACTGTCCTTTGCTAAGATGGTGCTCCTGCAGGTAAAAAGAACCACAGATTTCAGATTCTTCCACACTGCCCTGGGGGATGCGATTGAAGTCCAGGGCTTGACGGTCAAACTGATATTTTAGAGACATAATAATAATAATTAATTATTAATAATTAATAATAATTAATAATTAATTAATAATTATAATCGTGAATGATCGTTCAACTGCTTTCATTTGAAGCCAGTTTCATTTAGTTGGCAAACATACAAACAAACAGCCTCCTCTTCAGCTGAAGTCGCTGCGTTGCCACGGTTGTGAGAAGCTCATTTTAACAGAATGCTGCAGATTTGCAATTTTGATATCAACTTTGTGTTGGAATTGATTAAAAAGTGGAATGTGCTTCCATGGGCTACCAAGTGTTACCAAGGGCTAACAAGGACGAAATGGAGATAATATTGCATAGCAGTTATTATTATTATTATTATTATTATTTATTTATTTCTTAGCAGACGCCCTTATCCAGGGCGACTTACAGTCGTAAACAAAAATACATTTTGATCCAGTCCTGGTTTCACTGGGAGTTTAATAATAAGACACACCTGAGCTTGTTACCTAGACACACTGGGGGCTGATCAAGCTGGTAGTAAAACCTGGAATGGGCGACACTGCTGTGCAATAGGAGTCTGATTCCCATCCCTGCAATAATAATGCTGGTTATCATCACAGGGATGGGAATCGGACTCCTGTTGCACAACAGTGTGATCCATTCCTGGTTTTGAGTTTAATAATCAGACAACCTGAGCTTGTTAGCTAGACACACTGGGGGGCTGACTGCTGGTAGTAAAA
>CM072709.1:8269093-8281593 GCA_036884735.1 Huso huso | reverse complement strand
ATTTATTTTTTAATTTAGTAGTCACCAATTTTGGTTTTTTTTTATGTTTTCTCCCCAATTTAGTAGTGTGCAATTATTTTTAGGCTCAGCTCACCGCTACCACCCCCGCGCTGACTCGGGAGGGGCGAAGAGGAACCCACGCTGTCCTCCGGCGTGTGCAGTCACGCGCCCGCTTCTTTACACTCTGCAGACTCACGTGCAGCCGCCTCAGAGCTACAGCGTCGGAGGACAACGCAGCTCTGGGCAGCTTCCAGGCAAGCCCGCAGGCGCCTGGCCAGACCACAGGGGGCGCTGGTGGCCGAGGACACCCTGGCCGACCTGACCCCCCCCCCAGGGGCGCTCTGCCAATTGTGTGCCGCCCCCTGGAAGCTCCCGTCCACGGTCGACAAAGGAATAGCCTGGACTCGAACCGGCGACCTCGAGACTATAGGGGGCGCATTTGCTAATTTATTTTAAACCGATGTTGTAATATATTATATGTCTCAAAGTAAAAGTAAATAACATTTTTTTTTTAAAAAAACTTAATTTTTATCTTGAAAATAACTTTGGAAATGTTTTAAAGATGTTTTTTCGACTTTTTTTTTATCCAATGGTTATCATGTTATAACATTTTCTGTTATAACATGATAACTGTTATAACATGATAACTATATGTTCTACATATATATATATATATAAAATAAATTTCATATGTATTTCACAAACAAAAACAACAAAGATTTAAATATTGAAATGTACAAATAAATAAATAAATAAATAAATAAATGGAATTGTTGTTATTATTGTTTTCCATATTTCTTTAAATTAAAATGTTTCTATAATGTGTGTTTATCCAGAAATCGTCTCTCACGTTAATAATGCGACTGAAGGAATGTGTATCAGGAATCGACCAATCACAGTGCAGTATTTGCCCAGAATTCCGTGCCTAGAACGCCACGCCCAGTTCCTTCTAATGATCAAAAATTGAAACTAAAAAAACACACCTGGCACCTTTTGTAAAATTGCATATCTTATTAATTTCTGGCAAATGACATTTAATAGAGAAAAGTGTAAAGTATTGCATGCAGGCAACAAAAATGTGCATTATAAATATCATATGGGAGATACTGAAATTGAAGAAGGGAACTATGAAAAAGGCCTAGGAGTTTATGTTGACTCAGAAATGTCTTCATCTAGACAAAGTGGGAAGCTATAAAAAAGGCCAACAAGATGCTCAGATATATTGTGAGAAGTGTTGAATTTAAATCAAGGGAAGTAATGTTAAAACTTTACAATGCATTAGTAAGACCTCACCTAGAATATTGTGTTCAGTTCTGGTCACCTTGTTACAAAAAGGATATTGCTGCTCTAGAAAGAGTGCAAAGAAGAGCAACCAGAATTATCCCGGGTTAAAAGGCATGTCGTATGCAGACAGGCTAAAAGAATTGAATCTATTCAGTCTTGAACCAAAGAAGACTACGCGGCGATCTGATTCAAACATTCAGAATCCTAAAAAGGTATAGACAATGTCGACCCAGGGACTTTTCGACCTGAAAAAAGAAACAAGGACCAGGGGTCACAAGTGGAGATTAGATAAAGGGGCATTCAGAACAGAAAATAGGAGGCACTTTTTTACACAGAGAATTGTGAGGGTCTGGAACCAACTCCCCAGTAATGTTGTTGAAGCTGACACCCTGGGATCCTTCAAGAAGCTGCTTGATGAGATTCTGGGATCAATAAGCTACTAACAACCAAACGAGCAAGATGGGCCGAATGGGGCCTCCTCTCGTTTGTAAACTTTCTTATGTTCTTATAAGTGAGGTACAGGGAGAGAGGGGGAGATGTCATCTTCCGTATAACAAGAGATACATTTTTATAATACAGAGGTACAGAGAGAGAAAGGAGAGGATTAACTCCCGTTGTAAAGCTCTCCAACATCCTTTTCAAATCTGTAATCTTGTGATATTGCTTCTACTTCTAGTACATTGAGATCAGAGTGAGGCTGTTGCTAAGCGACGGTTGCTAGGTCCCCGTGTGCATTTTCCGACTGGACATTCCGAGAGGTTGGACTGAGAACGTTAGAGATATTGGGAAGGAAACAGAATATACTCATGTGAAGCAAACAAAAATATATATATATTATTATTAGTAGTAGTATTTTGTTAGTTGTTTTACTAATAAAAATGGCCATAGATCTTTCCGATTACTTCAAAACTTTTTATGGAGAGAACCTCCGAAATCTGCTGGTGTGAGTATGTTTTAAATCATCGTTCTGATAGGATCGACTTTCTTAGTTTCTTTTTGATTGATCTCAACAGCACTGATAAAGGCACTAGAGCCCAAACGCTGGTCTGCTTGACTCAGTTTAGTTTCAATAACGCTGATGAAGGTCTGCTTGACTCAGTTTAGTTTCAGTAACACTGATGAGCCCAAACGCTGGTCTGCTTGACTCAGTTTAGTTTCAACTAGAGCCCCAAACGCTGGTCTGCTTGACTCAGTTTAGTTTCAGTAACGCTGATCTGCTTGACTCAGTTTGGTGTCAATAACACTGATGAAGGCACTGGAGCCCAAACGCTGGTCTGCTTTGACTTAGTTTAGTTTCAGTAACGCTTGATGAAGGCACTAGAGCCCCAAACGCTGGTCTGCTTGACTCAGTTTAGTTTCAATAACACTGATGAAGGCACTAGAGCCCAAACGCTGGTCTGCTTGACTCAGTTTAGTTTCAATAATGCTGATGAAGGCACTAGAGCCCCAAACGCTGGTCTGCTTGACTCAGTTTAGTTTCAATAACGCTGATGAAGGCACTAGAGCCCAAACGCTGGTCTGCTTGACTCAGTTTAGTTTCAATAACGCTGATGAAGGCACTAGAGCCCCAAACGCTGGTCTGCTTGACTCAGTTTAGTTTCAATAGCTGATGAAGGCACTAGAGCCCAAACGCTGGTCTGCTTGACTCAGTTTAGTTTCAATAACGCTGATGAAGGCACTAGAGCCCAAACGCTGGTCTGCTTGACTCAGTTTAGTTTCAGTAACGCTGATGAAGGCACTAGAGCCCAAACGCTGGTCTGCTTGACTCAGTTTAGTTTCAATAACACTGATGAAGGCACTAGAGCCCAAACGCTGGTCTGCTTGACTCAGTTTAGTTTCAATAATGCTGATGAAGGCACTAGAGCCCAAACGCTGGTCTGCTTGACTCAGTTTAGTTTCAGTAACGCTGATGAAGGCACTAGAGCCCCAAACGCTGGTCTGCTTGACTCAGTTTAGTTTCAATAACACTGATGAAGGCACTAGAGCCCCAAACGCTGGTCTGCTTGACTCAGTTTAGTTTCAGTAACGCTGATGAAGGCGCTAGAGCCCAAACGCTGGTCTGCTTGACTCAGTTTAGTTTCAATAACGCTGATGAAGGCACTAGAGCCCAAACGCTGGTCTGCTTGACTCAGTTTAGTTTCAGTAACGCTGATGAAGGCACTAGAGCCCAAACGCTGGTTTGCTTGACTCAGTTTAGTTTCAATAACGCGCTGATGAAGGCACTAGAGCCCCAAACGCTGGTCTGCTTGACTCAGTTTAGTTTCAATAACGCTGATGAAGGCACTGGAGCCCCAAACGCTGCAGTCTTTTTCAGAAGCAATGCTGGAAGACTTATAAAGCAGGGCTGTCCTGGTGGGCCGTTATTCCACTCCAGGTTTCACAGGTCAAATGAGATCATTAACGAACTTCAGGGTCCGAATTGACCAGGTAGCATCGCCTGGAGGCGCTGTAGTGATACATCCTGACCCGTTGGGGGCGGTGTCTTTTCAGAAAGGTCCCGGACAGGGAGGGGGACCTGATTCCCCCGTCCACTCGCCTACTGGAGAAGAGGAGGGAGGCGGCACGTGTGCACCAAGCAATGGAGTCGCAGAGAGAGGTGAGAGCAACTGGCGCCATGTTGGCTCAAGCATGGGGGTCTGGACAGTGTCGCACATAGGGCAGACAGAGCCAAAATGGCCGCCCGTGGTAACCAGTTTCACATTGACTGATAGCGAATAACTGATGAGTGAATACATGTGTAACTCAAGACGTGTCATTGATATCCTTTATCGACTGTTTGAAAACACCTCTGGGTTTGAGAATTTCAATTTCCGCTCAGTAATCTGCAATATAGAAACAAGAGGCGCTTGTGTGTGAAAACGCTAGACCGCTTTGTGCTTTTAATTCTCTTAAACAACTTCTCCTGCATTTGACCAATCTGTGGCTCTGTGTTCCTTTTCTCTGATTGGTCTAAATGAATTGCACGTGTGGTCCTCCATCCAATTAGACAATCGCTAATTAAAAGGACTGTGTAAATATCGACACAGTTAAGAAGTACTGATTAAAATCGGCAGGTGTTAAAAACACACCCGCTTCACCAACAACACGTTGATTTCAAAGCAGGAAGAGCTGCCTTTTCGCTTAGCGATTCTCAGTCCTACTTTAAACACAGTTTTGACCCCTGTTGGAGCCTCCATGAAGCCAGTTTCATATCCCTTCTGCACCTTGTAACTGACACGCAGTGTGTAGGTGTATGAAACTGCGGCCTCTGGTCGGCCATCTTGGCTCCGGCTCCCCTATGCTTTACACACAGTGCCGCCCCGCGTTGGAGCCGCAATGGAGCCAGTTTCCACTCTTTGTGGCTGTCTCCCCGGCAGGAGTTTGAGTTGACCCTGGGCTCGCTGCGAGGGAGGAGGGAGGAGCTGATCGAGAAGGAGGCCCGGATGAAAGAGTACCTGCACAGGTTCGACCACTTCCTGAAGGTGAGAGGGAGGGAGAGGAACGGGGAGAGGGGTTCAATGAAAGTGTCTCTCTCTCTCTCTCCTTCATTGTCTGTCTCTCTCTGTCTGTCTCACTGTCTCTGTCCCTCTCTCTGTCTGTCTCACTGTCTCTCTGTCTGTGTCTCTGTCCCTCTGTGCCCCTCTCTGTGTCTCACTGTCTGTCTGTGTCTCTGTGCCTCTCTCTGTCTGTCTCACTGTCCTGTGTCTCTGTCCCTCTCTCTGTCTGTCTCACTGTCCCTGTTTGTGTCACTGTCCCTCTGTCTGTGTCTCTGTCCCTCTCTCTGTCTGTCTCACTGTCCCTCTGTCGCACTGTCCCTCTGTCTGTCCCTCTCTCTGTCTGTCTCACTGTGTCTCTGTCCCTCTATGTCTGTCCCTCTGTCTCACTGTCCCCTCTGTCTCTGTGCCCCTCAGGAGAACGATATGAAGCGTCTTCGTGCCATGAAGAAGGCAGCGCAGGAGCGGGAGCTGACCAATCAGAAGGAGAGCGACCTGGCCGCCCTCCAGCAGGAAATGACATCGCTGAACCGCGAGCGTGAGGCCCTGGAGAAGAGAGTGCTGCGGCATGCCGTCTTCCTGCGCTACCTGGAGAGAGTCGTACAGGCATCCGAGCAGGTGTGTGAGAGAGGGCTGGGGCTAGTGATAGGGTTGGGGTTGGGGTTAGTGATAGGGTTGGGGTTGGGGTTGGGGTTAGTGATAGGGTTGGGGTTGGGGTTGGGGTTAGTGATAGTGTTAGGGTTGGGGTTGGGGTTAGTGATAGGGTTGGGGTTGGGGTTAGTGATAGTGTTAGGGTTGGGGTTGGGGTTAGTGTTAGGGTTGGGGTTGGGGTTAGTGATAGGGTTGGGGTTGGGGTTAGTGATAGGGTTGGGGTTGGGGTTAGTGATAGGGTTGGGGTTAGTGATAGGGTTGGGGTTGGGGTTGGGTTTGGGGTTAGTGATAGGGTTAGGGTTGGGTTAGTGATAGGGTTGGGGTTGGGGTTAGTGTTAGGGTTGGGGTTGGGGTTAGTGATAGGGTTGGGGTTGGGGTTAGTGATAGGGTTGGGGTTGGGGTTGGGGTTAGTGATAGGGTTGGGGTTGGGGTTAGTGATAGGGTTGGGGTTGGGGTTGGGGTTAGTGATAGGGTTGGGGTTGGGGTTAAGTAGGTTACAGCAGCGCCTTGCCCTTTGACCCGCGGCCTCTTGCTCAGTGCTGCCCCCTTGCTCTCAGTTCCAGGAGGTGCGTCAGGTGATGAGTCGCTACGACACTCTGGTTCTGACCCGCGAGGACCTGCTCAGAACCGCCCAGGAGAACCAGGAGAACATGGACCGGGCCCGGACCCAGCTGGCCCGATTCCTGGAGGAGAAGAACGACGTGGTTCTACAGTACAATAACCAGCTGGCTCACCTGCAGAGCCGACTGGACCGAGCTCGGAGCGACTCGCTGCTCTGGGTAATAATAATAACTTGTAATACTGACAGTGACCTCACATACTGACCGGTAATACTGACAGTGACCTCTATACATACTGACCGGTGATACTGACCACTGACATAACAACCTCCCCCTCTCTCTCCTCTCCCCTTCCTTTCTCTCTTCTCCTCCTCCCCTCCCTCTCCCTCTCTCTCCTCTCCCTTCCTCTCTCTTCTCCCCCCTCTTCCCCCTCCCCTCTCTTCTCCCCTCCCCTCTCTTCCCCCCCCCCCTCTCTCAGGAGTCCCGCTGGACTCACATCCAGAACACAGCTGCCAAGAAGACTCTGCTGCTGGGTACCATCAAGATGGCGACGCTGAACCTCTACCAGACTGTGTGCAAGAGACAGCGGGACGGAGGGGGCCACCCTGTCGCACTCGAGGACACCCCCAAACAGCTGGAGAAGGTGCGGGGCACTTAGCAATTCAATACCCCCTCTCCCCTGTCATACAACCCCATTACCACCCCCCCTCTCTCTCCTCTCCTCTTTCTCCTCTCTCCTCCTCTCCCTCTCTTCTCTCTCCTCTCCTCTCTCTCCTCTCTTCTCTCCTCTCCCTCTCCTCTCTCCCCCTCTTCTCTTCTCTCCTTTCCCTATACTCTTTCTCCTCCTCTCTTCTCTCCTCTCCCTCTCCTCTTCTCTCTCTCTCTCCTCTCTCCCTTCTTCTCTCTTCTCCCTCTCCTCCTCTCACTTCTCTCCCCTCTCTTCTCTCCTCTCCTCTCCCTATACTCTTTCTCCTCTCCTCTCTCCTCTCCCTCTCCTCTCTCCCCTCTTCACCTCCTTGTGCTCCGTCCTTCGGATGAGACGTAAAACAAACGAGCTCCTATTGGAAGTGACTCTGCAGCAGCAGCAGTTGATGATGATGCAGAGTTCACCCCCCTAGTCTCTGGAAGGCTAATCTCTCCCGTGTTTTTCATTCCAGATTCAAAAATTAATTTTGGACATGGCCACCGTCTGGGAGGAAGTGACAAAACAAGAAGCTGCCACAGCAAGCAAGAGTGGCCACGCGCTCCCTGCTGTCTAGCCTCTGCCACCAGAGCTCTGCCGCCCCCTTGTGGAAGCAGATGGGAACTGCAACTGCATTGATTCTGTGGCACAAACGCAATTGATATTTACATTACCAATAAAGTGTTTTTTTTGGGTTTTTTTTAAATAGGTGAGCAATGTGTTTTTATTTTTTTGTTCACACTGGCAAGTTTTATACGCTGGGAACTATTGTATCCAACACCGGCAGATTGTAGTAATAACACTCCAAGCCACCAGGTGGCGCTCGCAATGAAGTTTCCCTTTGGAATCAGCGGCAGATTTTTAAATTACACGGGAGTGGGAGAGGGGCAAATACATTAGTTAAAAGGGGAGAAAAGGACAGGACCGGACCGGCCGGTGTGTTATTAACGTACAACCAAACGGAAAATTACCAACGAAATATATATATATATATATAAACAATAAAAAGGACGGAACTGGGAAAACGCCCCCACCCTTTTAATTTTTTATTCATCTTACCAAATTGTCTCACTGCTTAATTTGTTTGTTTGTTTTTGTCGGGCGACATACAAATGTAAAACAACAAATACAAGCCAGTGACGGTAGCCTGTGTCCTGTGTGGGCTAGCAGAGCCCCGTGAGTGACCGAAAGAAAGAAAGAAAAGAAAGAGGGGGAAGAGAAGTCCAGTAGATAACGGCAACCGTTTCGGTGAAGAAAACAAAACAAAACAAAAAAAAAAATCCCTTACATTTGTCGAAAGATAACCAAATAAAAACGACAAAACGGGTGTTTTTTGGATTATATCGGACCGCAGGACCAGCCGCCTCCCAATATAAACGTTGCTTCTGAGGACCGCCTCTATTTATAAACGCAGCAAGAGGGAGGCTCGAGCTCTTCCGCGAGGCTCCAGATTGCTCCCGAGGACGAGAGCGAGAGCGAGAGCACCACGCATCACGCGCTGGCCGTTTTTTTTTTTTTTTTTAAAGGGGCAGGCCACCGCCGCCGTGGAAATCTATAACAACAATGGATTTAATGTCGGCGGAAAGAAATAGGTGTGCGGCGGTGGCTTCTCTTTAATGTGTTTATTATTATTATTTTTTTAAATACAACAAAGGACTTTGTGTGTTTGTTTATATATATATATATATATATATATATATATATATATATATATAATATAAAATATCTCTCAAAAACAAGGTCTGTGGGACGAAAAACAGAAAAACGAATCAACGCGGTGTCTTCCTTAACCCCGGGCCCCCATATCAATCCTCCCTGAATAATAATAATAATAATAATAATAATAATAATAATAATAATACAATAACCTGAAGGGAAAGTGAGTCTCTTGTGTTTATTGAATTCGATAGTGTATGTATTGTTTTTTTTATTCTTCTCCTGCAATCCTTGAAAATATTTAGATTGATTTATTTATCTATTTATGTTTTTTTTATTTATTGGGGGGGAGGTGTTCTCACTATCATTAAAATATTGTCCGCTGTTTGTCGTGTTGACTTTACGTCCCCTGGCCTTTGGAATTTGAACGAAGAAAAATAAATACCATTTATATCTTTTTTTTTTGACAACAAAACCGATTAGTAAACGGTCTCTGACAGGACCACATTTGTTCCGGTCTGTTTTACTGTCTTCCGGTGTTGTATCGCTGTAGTGAAATCCACACAGTAAAGTTAAGATATTGTAATAATAAGTGATATTTTTAAAATAGTTTTATTTTATTTTTTTAAAAACAGTGCCGAGGCGTCGTTTCCTCCTTTTTTGAGACGTTCGTCTTTCTCAGATTAAATCAGCCGTACACGATTGACCAGCCAGGGTTTCGTAGACGTAACTGTTAATTAATTACTATTATTATTATTATTATTATTATTATTAACACCGCTGATTAAATGACGTTCTGCGTGTCTGTACGATCCCACTTGAAATATAAAAATCGACTTTTGCAACAACCAAACAACAAATAATAATTAAAAACACACCTAACTACCATGTGCAAACTGTCAGTTTATGCATTTAAGTAAAATCAGCGTTAGTTTAAACGTAAACGAATGGTTGGTGAAGGAAAAAGGAGTTTAATTTATTATTTAAAATAAATAAACAACAAAATATGGCTCAATATAAATACAGAAGAAATACATTTTAATTAATTAGCCAGGTCTGACGACTCCATGTTGCTTTTTAGTAAAATCCGGAGAGGACGGGAGAGAAATGCGGCGACGGGCCTCGACTAAGGATGAAAATTAGACATTTTCTACCGCCCGATTGGAATAAAGGAAGAAAAAAAAGAGAGAGAGAAAGACGAAAGGAAGGAAATATCCCCCCTCTCCGATTCGGAATGTAAATAAATCTCGGAGGGGGAAACAAAAAAAAAAAAAAAGTAAACTCATTTAATTTATACAAAAGGAAAATAAGAGTCAGCCAGGTCCTGAAGGCTGTCGGTTGTGATTGTGCTTGTGTAAATTGTATATATATATAAAATAAAATAATGCCAGCTAAGCCTTCGTGTCGTGTTGACCCAGGCATAATAAATCGTGTTTTTATACGTTTATGGTGCTATTTTCTATCAAACTTCGTGACAGAACCAGCACAGTTACCTTATTCCGAGATGTGGTTTTAAATGAAAGAATAAAATAAACAAACAAACAAACACACTCCAAAAATAGGGAAGAAAAACACTTAGAAGAGGCAACGGGGTTTTTTGTTTTATGGTTGAGAGAAATACGCCGATATTTAATATTAAAAGACTGGTCGGGTTTAACGTTTTTTTTTTTTTTTCAAAGGATACAAAACAAAATAAGACCCCATTTTTTTTGTGGTGGTGGGGGAGAGGTCGTGTCTCAAAAAGACGTTTATTACAACCGGAGGAAGTCAGGAGTCGATCACGATGGAAGGCCCTTGTCGAAGCAGCGGCTCCCGGCAGAGCCGGAGATCCCGGTCTCAGCGCGACCGGGAGCGGCGGAGGAGGAGGTCAGGCCTCGGCGAAACCCGGGCCTACTCCCCATCCTCGGGTTCGGAGCGGGAGGAAGCCGCGGGACCGGGAGTTGGACCGGGCGGCGGAAGACTCGACGGGGGGGACAACAGGCCTGCAGCCCATAACAATAGACCAAGACCGCCGCGCCGGAGGAAGAAAAACTCGGTGTCTTGCGAAGAGGATTTTATAGACGGATTCGCTATCGCCAGCTTCATCTCTTTGGAAGCGCTGGAGGTGAGAGAAGGAGAAAAAAACACAAACCTTTTTTGTGTTTTTATTACAAAAATATAAACATGTTTACTTTTTCTCTGGGTGTTTGTGTGTGTGTTGTTAAACGGACCTCCGATTGTGTGTTTGTATATCGTGGTCAATCCAAAAAATACATCGTAAATAAAACTATTTAGAAAATGTAGTTACACAGTTGACGCGTTTTATTTATTTTAAAAACAAAACGAACACAAACATAAAAGGTTTGTGACAGTTCAGTTGACATACGTCTGTAAACTCATTTATATAAAGTTAATTTACTTCTCTCACTCTCTGTGTGAAAATGCAGTAGACTGTACACGTACACGGCCATTTAAATGTGTTAACATCCTGTCAACGTATGTAAAGCTTAAAATAATAATAATAATAATAATGGATGTCAGTAACATAACTATAGCCTTTTCTGTTTTGACTTAGTGAAGTTTTTTTTTGTTTTTTTTAATAATATATAACATTTCACTATTTGCCCACACTGCAGATTCACTCTCCCTATTCAGCTGGTGGTACGGACCCCACATCCTCAGACCTGGGTTCAGGGCTAGTGCTAGAAACCCTGACAGCAATGGCAATCAGACTCCTATTGCACAGCAGTGTGATCCATTCCAGGTTTTACTACCAGCTTGATCAGCCCCCAGTGTGTCTAGCTAACAAGCTCAGCTGTGTCTGATTATTAAACTCCTAGTGAAACCAGGACTGGATCACACTGCTGTGCAGCGGGAGTCTGATTCCCATCCCTGTGAGGATAACCAGCATTATTATTACAGGGATGGGAATCAGACTCCCGCTGCACAGCAGTGTGATCCATTCCAGGTTTCACAAGGAGTTTAATAATCAGACACACCTGAGCTTGTTACCTAGACACACTGGGGGCTGATCAAGCTGGTAGTAAAACCTGGAATGGGTGACACTGCTGTGCAATAGGAGTCTGATTCCCATCCCTGCAGTAACTATTTCATGTTAGATTTCGAAATGTCACGTTTTTCCAGTCAGTTTTTCGTGAAGTATCTGGGGAAAACTCCAAAGCGCTGGGTGTGGAATTCAATATGTTAACAAGGGAACATTATTCAGCAGCTTTCACTGGACTCTATGAAGCTGAGGGAGTTCATTCTATATAGAGGGGGTGGAATTCAATATGTTAACAAGGGAACATTATTCAGCAGCTTTTTCATTGGACATTCTATGAAGCTGAGTGAGTTCATTCTATATAGAGGGTGTGGAATTCAATATGTTAACAAGGGAACATTATTCAGCAGCTTTCATTGGACTCTATGAAGCTGAGGGAGTTCATTCTATATAGAGGGTGTGTAATTCAATATGTTAACAAGGGAACATTATTCAGCAGCTTTCATTGGACTCTATGAAGCTGAGGGAGTTCATTCTATATAGAGGGTGTGGAATTCAATATGTTAACAAGGGAACATTATTCAGCAGCTTTCATTGGACTCTATGAAGCTGAGGGAGTTCATTCTATATAGAGGGGGTGGAATTCAATATGTTAACAAGGGAACATTATTCAGCAGCTTTCATTGGACTCTATGAAGCTGAGGGAGTTCATTCTATATAGAGGGTGTGGAATTCAATATGTTAACAAGGGAACATTATTCAGCAGCTTTCATTGGACTCTATGAAGCTGAGGGAGTTCATTCTATATAGAGGGTGGAATTCAATATGGTAACAAGGGAACATTATTCAGCAGCTTTCATTGGACTCTATGAAGCTGAGGGAGTTCATTCTATATAGAAGGGGTGGAATTCAATATGTTAACAAGGGAACATTATTCAGCAGCTTTCATTGGACTCTATGAAGCTGAGGGAGTTCATTCTATATAGAGGGGGTGGAATTCAATATGTTAACAAGGGAACATTATTCAGCAGCTTTCATTGGACTCTATGAAGCTGAGGGAGTTCATTCTATATAGAGGGTGGAATTCAATATGTTAACAAGGGAACATTATTCAGCAGCTTTCATTGGACTCTATGAAGCTGAGGGAGTTCATTCTATATAGAGGGTGTGGAATTCAATATGGTAACAAGGGAACATTATTCAACAGCTTTCAT
>CM072709.1:8154093-8264093 GCA_036884735.1 Huso huso | reverse complement strand
TGAATTCAATATGTTAACAAGGGAACATTATTCAGCAGCTTTCATTGGACTCTATGAAGCTGAGGGAGTTCATTCTATATAGAGGTGTGGAATTCAATATGTTAACAAGGGAACATTATTCAGCAGCTTTCATTGGACTCTATGAAGCTGAGGGAGTTCATTCTATATAGAGGGTGTGGAATTCAATATGTTAACAAGGGAACATTATTCAGCAGCTTTCATTGGACTCTATGAAGCTGAGGGAGTTCATTCTATATAGAGGGTGTGGAATTCAATATGTTAACAAGGGAACATTATTCAGCAGCTTTCATTGGACTCTATGAAGCTGAGGGAGTTCATTCTATATAGAGGTGTTGGAACAATTCAATATGTTAACAAGGGAACATTATTCAGCAGGGCTTTCATTGGACTCTATGAAGCTGAGGAGTTCATTCTATATAGAGGGTGTGGAATTCAATATGTTAACAAGGGAACATTATTCAGCAGCTTTCATTGGACTCTATGAAGCTGAGGGAGTTCATTCTATAGAGGGTGTGGAATTCAATATGTTAACAAGGGAACATTATTCAGCAGCTTTCATTGGACTCTATGAAGCTGAGGGAGTTCATTCTATATAGAGGGTGTGGAATTCAATATGTTAACAAGGGAACATTATTCAGCTGCTTTCATTGGACTCTATGAAGCTGAGGGAGTTCATTCTATATAGAGGGTGTGGAATTCAATATGTTAACAAGGGAACATTATTCAGCAGCTTTCATTGGACTCTATGAAGCTGAGGGAGTTCATTCTATATAGAGGGTGTGGAATTCAATATGTTAACAAGGGAACATTATTCAGCAGCTTTCATTGGACTCTATGAAGCTGAGGAGAGAGGGTGTGGAATTCAATATGTTAACAAGGGAACATTATTCAGCAGCTTTCATTGGACTCTATGAAGCTGAGGGAGTTCATTCTATATAGAGGGTGTGGAATTCAATATGTTAACAAAGGAACATTATTCAGCAGCTTTCATTGGACTCTATGAAGCTGAGGGAGTTCATTCTATATAGAGGGTGTGGAATTCAATATGTTAACAAGGGAACATTATTCAGCAGCTTTCATTGGACTCTATGAAGCTGAGGGAGTTCATTCTATATAGAGGGTGTGTAATTCAATATGTTAACAAGGGAACATTATTCAGCAGCTTTCATTGGACTCTATGAAGCTGAGGGAGTTCATTCTATATAGAGGGTGTGGAATTCAATATGTTAACAAGGAACATTATTCAGCAGCTTTCATTGGACTCTATGAAGCTGAGGGAGTTCATTCTATATAGGGGGTGGAATTCAATATGTTAACAAGGGAACATTATTCAGCAGCTTTCATTGGACTCTATGAAGCTGAGGGAGTTCATTCTATATAGAGGGTGTGGAATTCAATATGTTAACAAGGGAACATTATTCAGCAGCTTTCATTGGACTCTATGAATCAAAATTAGTTAATTCTATAGAGATGCAAAACTTTTGTCCAGAGCTGTGCACAAACCCTTTTCAAGGGTATATGAATGAAACCTGGAGAATGTTTTTTGGGATATTTTTTAATTTATTATTATTTTTTTGTCTGCAGGTCCAGAATCCGCGGTGAACGGTCCCACCCCCCTCAGCCTCGCCCCTCGTCTCTCCGTGACCCCCAAAATATCCGGCATCCAACGCAGCCAGGAGAGAAACCAGGAACCAGACGGCGCCCCCTACCTGCCAACAGAGCCCCCGAACCTGCTCCCAGGCCGCCGCCTGCACCCCCCGTCCTCCTCGCTACCCAAAGAGGCGCGGAGAGGAGACAGGCCTGCCCCCTTGCTGCTGGAGCCCCTGCGCAACTACCACGGGGGTCACAAACACGCCCGGACCACCCTGAACCCCCAGTCGAACCCGAGTCTGGGGAATCGCTCCACCCCGCAGCCCAAACCCCACGGCAAGGGCCTGCTGCACCCCTTCGGCTCGGCTGCGCCCGCCCAGGCAGTGTACGGGACGGGACTTGGGTTCAACAGGTCAGTGGAGCTTAGAGATGGATTACCGGAAATTTTAAGAGCCTTTTTTTTATTTATTTTGGGGGGGTGGTCTTCCAGTCCAGGCTCAATTAAAGGTGATGTTTCTCTGTGCTTGTTGATTGTGCTTCGGATACCACACCTTGAGAATCGAGCGATGCGAGCGATTTCACTCAATGGGTTTCCTTCTGTATGCGAGTCAAGGTTGTTATAATAGTAGAAAACACTAGTGGAGGCTTTGAGGAAATAGTTGATGCTCATAATGCATCAGAGTAGAAAAATACAACATGTCTAAGATTTTTGCACAACAACGTCTCACCCGAAAGACGGAGCACAAGGAGGTGGAGTGACTTGCTCAGGGTCACACACACACATACATACACACACAGGGAGTCAGTGAGCTGGGATTTGAATCTCCTGGTTACAAGCCCTTTTCTTAACAACTGGACCACACAGCCTATACTACCAGCTTGATCAGCCCCCAGTGTGTCTAGGTAACAAACTCAGGTGTGTCTGATTATTAAACTTCTAGTGAAACCAGGAATGGATCACACTGCTGTGCAACTGGAGTCTGATTCCCATCCCTGCAATAATAATGCTGGTTATCCTCACAGGGCTGGGAATCAGACTCCCGCTGCACAGCAGTGTGATCCATTCCAGGTTTTACTACCAGCTTGATTAGTGTCTAGGTAACAAGCTGAGGTGTGCTGTTTTGAACTCCTTCAAAGGAAGCTGGGTGGTTTCCCAAGACCACGGGGCTAAAAAACAGAATGCTTTTTTTTTTTTTCCCCAAATTCGTCTGAACTTCAGGAACTGAGAAAGTTAGAACAGTTTGAGATCCTAATTTATTATTATTATTATTATTATTATTATTATTATTATTATTATTATTATTATAAGCGCTTCTAGAGGAAATTAATGTATTATCACAATTATGAACATAACCATTTTCTCCTCTCTCCCTCCATCTCTGCATCTCCCTCTCCCCTCCATCTCTCTCCCTCCATCTCTGCATCTTCCTCTCCCCTCCATCTGTCTCCCTCCATCTCCCTCTCCCCTCCATCTCCTCCTCCTCCATCTCTCTCTCTCCTCTCCATCTCTCTCTCTCCCCTCCATCTCTCTCTCTCCCCCTCCGTCTCTCTCTCCCCCTCCGTCTCTCTCTCCCCCTCCATCTCTCCCCCCCTCTCCCTCTCTCTCTCCCCCTCCATCTCTCCCCCTCTCTCCCTCCTCTCTTTCTCTCTCCCCTCCATCTCTCTCTCTCTCTCCCCCCTCTCTCTCTCTCTCTTTCTCTCTCTCTCTCTCTCCCCTCTCTCTCTCCTCTCTTCCTCTCTCTCTCTCTCTCTCTCTTCCCCTCCCCCTCTCTCACACCACAGCCGTTGCAGCACTCCATCAAAGACCCCCACCTCCTCCTCCTCCTCTTCCAGCCAGCTGTCTCTCCACCGGCCCTCCACCCCTTCCAGCCTGGCCCTGGCACTCAACCCCTCCTTCCCAGGGGGTCTCCGGCCCCCCTCTCACCCAGGGGGGAGACCCTTCACCCCCTCGCCCGGCCTGCCCCCCCCTCCTCCCTTGCTGCAGGCGGCAGGGCACCCAGCCTCTGGGGCAGCGGCGACCGCTGCGTTCTCAGGTGAGGCGCGCCTCACGGAGGCACTACAGAGCGTGGAGGTGGGGAGGCGGGGAAAGATGGCTTTGTCGTTTTTTTTCTGGCACGGAGTTAGCCGCGTCTGTCTGGGGAGGGAGGGGCCTGGGGTTGGGGGTTGGGGGGTGGGGGGGGGGGGGGATTGGGGGATTGGGGGGGGGGGTGGGGGGATTGGGGGGCTAAGTGTAATATTTTTATTTTTGTGGGTGCAGCTTAATGTTATAGTTGTGTAACTTCCATCATCCTCATGAAAGCTGGAAACCATTTTTCTTTTTGTTGTTTTTTGTGTGCGAGTAGAGACACAGCAAGACACAGAGAGCTAGCTAGCCTGACAGACACAAATACACACACACACACAGAGCTAGATAGCCTGACAGACACAAACACACACACACACAGAGCTAGATAGCCTGACAGACAAAAACACACACACACAGAGCTAGATAGCCTGACAGACAAATACACACACACACAGAGCTAGATAGCCTGACAGACACACACACACACACAGAGCTAGATACAGATAGATACACACACACACACAGAGCTAGCTAGCCTGACAGACACAAATACACACACACACAGAGCTGGATAGCCTGACAGACACAAACACACACACACAGAGCTAGATAGCCTGACAGACACAAATACACACACACACAGAGCTAGCACACACAGACAGACACAGATAGACACACACACAGAGATAGATAGCCTGACAGACAGAAATACACACACACACACAGAGCTAGCTAGCCTGACAGACAGAAATACACACACACACAGAGACTGACAGACACTACACACACACACAGACAGAGCTAGCTAGCCTGACAGACACAAACAGACACACACAGACAGAGCTAGATAGCCTGACACACACACAACACACACAGACAGAGAGCTAGATACACACAGACAGAGCTAGAAACACACACACACACACACACACAGACAGCAGACACACAGACAGAGCTGACACACACAAACACACACACAGACAGAGAGCTAGCCACACAGACAGAGCTGAATACACACACACACACACAGACACAGACAGACAGACACAAATACACACACACAGACAGAGCTAGCTAGCCTGACACACACACACACACACACACACACACAGAGCTAGATAGCACACACAGACAGAGCACAATATACACACACACACACAGCTAGACAGAGAGAGCTGACAGACACACAGACAGAGCTAGATATACACACACAGACAGAGAGCTAGACGCACACACAGACAGAGCTAGATATACACACACACACACACACACACACAGACAGAGAGAGAGACACACACACAGACAGAGCTAGATATACACACACACACACACAGACAGAGAGACAGACACACAGACAGACAGAGCTAGATAGACACACACACACACACACAGACAGAGAGCTAGACGCACACACAGACAGAGCTAGATATACACACACACACACACACACACAGACAGAGAGCACACACAGACAGAGCTAGATATACACACACACACACACACACACAGACAGAGAGCTAGACGCACACACAGACAGAGCTAGATATACACACACACACACACACACAGACAGAGAGCTAGACGCACACACAGACAGAGCTAGATATACACACACACACACACAGACAGAGAGACACACACACAGACAGAGCTAGATATACACACACACACACAGACAGAGAGCTAGACGCACACACAGACAGAGCTAGATACACACACACACACACACACACACACAGAGACAGAGCTAGATACACACACACACACAGAGAGCTAGACACACACACAGAGAGAGCTAGATACACACACACACACACAGACAGAGAGCTAGATAGACAGACACACTGACAGATACACAGACAGAGAGCTAGATGCACAGACAGACACACTGACAGATACACAGACAGACAGACGGATAGACAGCTAGATCTCATCTCTCTCTCTCTCTCTCTCTGTTTGGTTTTTCCAGAGCAGGACCTGATCCGGCAGGAGCTGAACTCTCGCTTCCTCACCTCCCAGTCGCGGGGAGGGGGAGGGGCCGACCGGGCTGGGGGCGGGGGGGGGAGGGGAGGGGCCCGTCAGCCAGCACCGCCCCCACTGGGTCTGGGACAGCCTCCGGCCCGGCCAGCATCGGCCCACTGGCGTTCCAGTTTCACCAGCATAACCACCAGCACCAGCACACGCACACACACCAGCACTATACCCCCTTCCTGCCTCCCAGCGCTGCTGCCACTGCTGTGGTACCGAACACCCCCGCCGCCCCCATGGTACGTGCCAACCACAGTGTACTGCTGCTCTATGCTCCGGGCGTACCAGCTCAAAACGGGGGGGGTCAATGTAAAGTCCTCATGAACACTGTAAACAAGGCTAGACAAACTGTTACAGCTATTGTACAGAACACCCCCAACCTCCCCCATGGTACATGCCAACCCCAATGTACTGCTGTGCGTTCCGGGCGTACCAGCTCAAAAAAAAGGTAAAGCGCTTTGAGATGCTGTGGTATGAAAAATAAAACAACCTGAAATGGAATGGAAATAATAATCTAGTTCTGTGTGCAGGATATATATTAAATAATAATAATAATAATAATAATAATAATAATAATAATAATAATCGTCTTGACTCTCAACACTCACTGCTTCTGTCCTTTTGGTTTTGTTTAGTTCGACAAGTACCCTGGGAAAATGGATGGGCTCTACCGACACAGCGTGAGTCAAAACATTTTTTTATTTATTTCTTGTGTGGTTTCTTTTGTGTTTTTTGTTTGTTTTTCTAAAGCTAAAAAGGATACACTGATACCAAGATATCTCTCCCTCTGTCCTCTTTCCTCTCTCCCTTTCCTCTCTCCCGCTGTCTTCTCTCTGTCTGTCTCTCTCCTCCCTTTGTCCTCCCTCTCCTCTCTCTCTCCTCCCTCTGTCTCCTCTCTCTCCTCCCTCCCTCTGTCTTCTCTCTCTCTCTGTCTCCCTCTGTCTCCTCTCTGTCTCCTCTCTGTCTTCTGTCTCCTCTCTCCTCTCTCTGTCTGTCTTCTCCTGTCTCTTCTCCCTCTGTCTCCCCCTCTTCTGTCTCTCTCTCCTCCCTCCCTCTGTCTGTCTCTCTCCTCCTGTGTCTCTCTCTCTCTCTGTCTCCCTCTGTCTCTCTCTGACCTCTCTCCCTGTCTCTGTCTCTCTCTCTCCTCTCTCTGTCTGTCTTCTCCCTGTCTGACTTCTCCCTCTGTCTCCTCCCTCCCTCTGTCTCTCTCTCCTCTCTCCCTGTCTTCTGTCTCCTCTCCCTCTCCTCTCTCTGTCTGTCTTCTCCCTGTCTGACTTCTCCCTCTGTCTCCTCCCTCCCTCTGTCTCTCTCCTCTCTCCCTGTCTTCTGTCTCCTCTCCCCTCTCTCTCTCTGTCTGTCTTCTCCCTGTCTGACTTCTCCCTCTGTCTCCTCCCTCCCTCTGTCTCTCTCTCCTCTCTCCCTCTGTCTTCTCTCTCTGTCTATCTCTCTGTCCTCTCTGTCTCCTCTCTCCTGCCTCTGTCTTCTGTCTCCTCTCCTCTCTCTGTCTTCTCTCTCCTCCCTCTGTCTCCTCTCTCTCCTCTCTCCCTGTCTTCTGTCTCCTCTCTCTCTCCTCTCTCTGTCTTCTCTCTCTCTCTCCTCCCTCTGTCTCCTCTCTCTCCTCTCTCCCTCTGTCTCCTCTCCTCTCTCTCCCTCTCTCCTCTCTCCTCTCTCCCTCTGTCTCCTCTCTCTCCTCTCTCCCTCTGTCTTCTCTCTCTCCTCTCTCCCTCTGTCTTCTCTCTCTCTCTCCTCTCTCTGTCTCCTCTCTCCTGCCTCTGTCTTCTGTCTCCTCTCCTCTCTCTGTCTTCTCTCTCTCCTCCCTCCCTCTGTCTTTTCTGTCTCCACTCCCTCTGAATAAAGCTTATGTTAAGTAAGTCTATACAACAATACCCTTTGTAATGTATGGATAAGTACTGTAATTGTAGTCCAGTCCATGATCCGAATAAAGCGACGTTACATCAGAAATTAAAATTCTTGGAGTTCTCTTTTTTTTTTTTTACATTTTTTTTTTAAACTTGTCTTAATAAAAAAAAAAAAAAAGTCTGTGTTTAAACTCCCTCCCCCCTGCCCCCCCCACCGCGATAGAAACAGGAAACCAGGAGACCAAAGAAACGAAAAAACCGCAACACAGAAAAACTGCCTCCCATAGAAACGTTTAAAGTCCTGAGAATCCATAGGTTATGATTAATAAAAATAAAATAATAATAATAATAATAATAATAATAATTAACAAGGATTTAATACATGTTTTTTTTTATATATATATATATATATATATATATATATATATATATATATATATATAATTTTTTTTTTTTGTAATACTTAAAGGCAAGAATGAGTTTCTGCATACCCCTAGTATTGATACAGTCAACCAATTAATGTTGGTGTGTCTCTCTGTGTGTGTCTCTCTCCTCTCTCTCTCTCTGTGTCTCTGTCTCTCTGTGTGTCCGTCTCTGTTTGTCTGTGTCTCTCTCTCTCGCTCTCTGTGTCTCTTGTTTCTCTCTGTGTGTCTGTCTCTGTGTCTCTCTCTGTCTGTCTCTGTCTCTCTGTGTGTGTCTGTCTCTGTGTCTCTGTCTCTGTGTCTGTCTCTGTCTCTGTGTGTGTTTGTGTTGCAGTTCTACCCAGCCTATCCTCCTTCAGTCTCTGGGCTCCCACCAGTGCTGCCACCTGCTGGAACCTTTAGCTCACTGCAGGGTGCTTTTCAACCAAAGGTAAGCATTCACAAAGATTGGTGACGGGGATGGGAATCAGACTCCCGCTGCACAGCAGTGTGATCCAGTCCTGGTTTCACTAGGAGTTTAATAATCAGACACACCTGAGCTTGTTACCTAGACACACTGGGGGCTGATCAAGCTGGTAGTAAAACCTGGAATGGGTGACACTGCTGTGCAATAGGAGTCTGATTCCCATCCCTGCATAAGATCTAATTTTACGGTTACCTGTGCAATAGGTGCTGACAATCAGGCGAGGGTGGCTGGTGTCGATCGGGCTGATTTCACCCGTTCAGAGTGAATTCAGAAACAGCTGCTTGGGTTTGTGTGGGTCGCTGTTCTCCGCGGAGTCTGAAGAAAAAGCAGCGATCGTCACAAACCCAAGCAGCTGTTTCTTTGTTTTTTTTTTATATATTACTGATAAGGTTTACAAGAAGAGATCGAACGGATTTTAAATGCCTACTTGCCGATCAGACCTGTGTCTTAATTCTTCCGGTCCATTTTTTAAAAACTTTAGATGCAATTTTTATTGTTTTACTGGTAGATGTTTTTAAAGCCCACCAGTCCTTCTCGGCACCCTCACAGTGTTCTGCTGTGGTGACAGAGTTAAACGTGGCCCCGCCTCTCTTTCAGACAACCAATCCGGACATAGCAGCGAGATTGGGGGCGGTGCCTCACCCCTTGCAGTCGAAAGATCCACGTGTGAGTAATCCAATAAGATTTTAAAAAAATAAATAAATAATTCGTGTTTGTTATTTGTGTGTCTCCCTTTTTTTAAATCATTCTCAGTCTGCTTTGGCTTCCATTGCTTTTCCACGATCAAGTTATTTTTATCAATTTTAAAAACTCTGCCTTTGACCTTTCAACTCTGCCAGCCTCGCTCACTCTCTCCGTCTGTGTACATGCTAGAGGGGGTGTGGCCCTGGTTTGAAAAAAATCACGTGATTTGAATGGAATGAGTTTATTGGTCGGCCAGGGTGTCCTCGGCTCACCAGCGCCCCCCTGTGGTCTGGCCGGGCGCCTGCGGGCTTGCCTGTAAGCTGCCCAGAGCTGCGTTGTCCTCTGACGCTGTAGCTCTGAGGCGGCTGCACGGTGAGTCTGCAGCATGTAAAGAAGCGGTCGGCTGACGGCACACGCTTCGGAGGACAGCGTGTGTTCATCTTCACCCCTCCCTGGTTTCACGAGGAGTTTAATAACCAGACACACCTGAGCTTGTTACCTAGACACACTGGGGTCTGATCAAGCTGGTAGCAAAACCTGGAATGGATCACACTGCTGTGCAATAGGAGTCTGATTCCCATCTCTGCAGTACATTTTAAATATTAATAATACAAAATAAACACACAGTCAGCCAATTTTAAAATCCGTTTTTAAAGGTTGCGAATTGATTTTTTTTTTTTTAATGAGTGTTTCATTTTAAAATGATACAGTCTGGTCAGATTTTTGAACCCATGTCTTGTTTCCATTGCCAGCTCACAGATCCATTCAGGGCTGCGTTACGAGTGAGTAATGTAAGTATTATTATTATTATTATTATTACAATAATGTGTCTTACCTTTTTCCTTTTTTAATGATAAATATTTTATATTTGTATATTTTGTTACACTGAGATAGATTTTTTATATATATACAGCTCTGGAAAAAATTAAGAGACCACTGCAAAATTATCAGTTTCTCTGGTTTTACTATTTATAGGTATGTGTTTGGGTAAAATGAACATTTTTGTTTTATTCTATAAACTACTGACAACATTTCTCCCAAATTCCAAATAAAAATATTGTCATTTAGAGCATTTATTTGCAGAAAATGACAACTGGTCAAAATAACAAAAAAGATGCAGTGTTGTCAGACCTCGGATAATGCAAAGAAAATAAGTTCATATTCATTTTTAAACAACACAATACTAATGTTTTAACTTAGGAAGAGTTCAGAAATCAAAATTTGGTGGAATAACCCTGATTTTCAAGCACAGCTTTCATGCGTCTTGGCATGCTCTCCACCAGTCTTTCACATTGATGTTGGGTGACTTTATGCCACTCCTGGCGCAAAAATTCAAGCAGCTCGGCTTTGTTTGATGGCTTGTGACCATCCATCTTCCTCTTGATCACATTCTAGAGGTTTTCAATGGGGTTCAGGTCTGGAGATTGGGCTGGCCATGACAGGGTCTTGATCTGGTGGTCCTCCATCCACACCTTGATTGACCTGGCTGTGTGGCATGGAGCATTGTCCTGCTGGAAAAACCAATCCTCAGAGTTGGGGAACATTGTCAGAGCAGAAGGAAGCAAGTTTTCTTCCAGGACAACCTTGTACTTGGCTTGATTCATGCCAAAGCTGCCCGATTCCAGCCTTGCTGAAGCACCCCCAGATCATCACCGATCCTCCACCACATTTCACAGTGGGTGCGAGACACTGTGGCTTGTAGGCCTCTCCAGGTCTCCGTCTAACCATTAGACGACCAGGTGTTGGGCAAAGCTGAAAATTGGACTCATCTGGGGGTGCTTCAGCAAGGCTGGAATCGGGCAGATTTGTCTTTGTGAAGGACGCATGAATCAAGCCAAGTACAAGGTTGTCCTGGAAGAAAACTTGCTTCCTTGTGCTCCATCCCGTGGATGAGATGTTAAATCAACGTCCTATTGGAAGTGACTCTGCATATAATGCACAGTTCACAGCCTGCCTCTGTAAAGCGCTTTGTGATGGTGGTCCACTATGAAAGGCGCTAAAAAAAATATTATTATTATTATTATTATTATTATTATTATTATTATTATTATTAGCCAGTCCGCAGCTCTGTACTAAATCTGTAAGTTTGTTGCAATTGACCCACTGAGACCAGTGTGGTTTACATGTGTAAGTGAACTCTCTCTCTCTCGCTCTCTCTCTCTCTCCTTTCTCTGTTCTCTCTCCTCTTTCTCTCCTCTTTCTTTTTTTCTCTCCCTCTTTCTCCTCTCTGTCTTCCTCTTTCTCCTTTCTCTCTCTTTCTGCCCCCTCCTCTTTCTCTGTGTCCTCTCCTCTTTCTCCGTTCTCTGTCCTCTCTCCTCTTTCTCTCTCTCTCTCCTTTCTCTGTTCTCTCCCTCTCTTTCTCTCTCTCTTTCTCAGAAACCTGGGAAATGGTGTGCAATGCATGTAAGAGTAGCATGGATGATTCTTCGCCATCAGGAGAAAGTGAAGGTACCGTTAAAACACACAGACTCGGAGACAGACGGACGCGCAGAAACAGACACACACAGACACATACACAGATATACAGACACACAGACACATACACAGATATACAGACACCACTCGCACAGACTCGGAGACAGACGGACGCGCAGAAACACACAGACAGACAAACAGACACACACACACACAGATATACAGACACACACAGATATAGACACATACACACACACAGACAGACACCATACACAGATATACAGACACAGATATAGACACCATACACAGATATACAGACACAGATATAGACACATACACAGATATACAGACACAGATATAGACACATACACAGATATACAGACACCACTCGCACAGACTCGGACACAGACGGACACGCAGAAACACAGACAGACATAAACAGATATACAGACACACACACACACACGCACAGACAGACAGACGTACAGAGACACACACGCACACAGGAACAAACAGACCCATTTACCATATATTCAATTCAGAAAGCTTTACTGGCAGGACAAGAGTGAACACGTTTTGCCAAAGCAATGTGTAACAAACATTTACAAAACATTTAAACATTACTAAAACGTTTTCCTCTCTACCTTCGTTCACCCTCTCTTTCTCCCTCTCTTCTTCCCTCTTGCTCATCCCTGTCTCCCTCTCTTGTTCCTTCCTTCCTCTTTCCTTCCTCTTTCCTTTCTCCCTTCCCTCTCCCCCCCTCCCTTTCTCTCTTCCCCTCCCTTTCTCTCTTCCCCTCCCTTTCTCTCTTCCCCTCCTTTCTCTCTCTCCATCCTTCCCTCTCCCTTACTCTAGCATGTAGCTCTCTCTCTGTCTCTCTCTTTCGCTCTCTCTCTCGCTCGCTCGCTCGCTCGCTCTCTCTCGCTCTCTCTCTGTCTCTCTCACTGTGTCTCTCTCTCTCTCTCGCCTCGCTGTCTCTCTCTGTCTCCTCTCTCTCTCACACACACACACACACTGAGGAAAGAATTGCTTGGGTTTAGGAGTTGGCTGAGGGTTTTGGGGGAGAGGGGTTGGGTTTTTGGGGGTTTGTAACCTTGAATGTAACTGTTGAATGGAAGACGTGTCCTTTTGGGGTTAATTGATATGTACACTCTTTTTTTTCTCTCTCCTCATTTTTTTCACTCCTTCCCCTCTCCTCTATTCACCCTCTACCCCCCACTCCACTCTCCTCTCTCCATTCCCCCTCTCTCCCTCTCCCCTCTCTCCATTCCCCCTCTCTCTCTCCCCTCTCCATTCCCCCTCTCTCTCCCCTCTCTCCATTCCCCATCTCTCTCCCTCACCCCTCTCTCCATTCCCCTCTCTCTCCCTCTCCATTCCCCCTCTCTCTCTCTCCCCTCTCTCCATTCCCCCTCTCGCTCTCCTCTCTCCATTCCCCCCTCTCGCTCTCCTCTCTCCATTCCCCCTCTCTCGCTTCCTTCTCTCCATTCCCCCCTCTCTCGCTTCCTTCTCTCCATTCCCCCTCTCTCTCTCGATTCCTTCTCTCCATTCCCCCTCTCTCTCCATTCCCCCTCTCTCCTCTCTCCATTCCCCTCTCCCTCTCTCCATTCCTCTCTCTCCCTCTCATCCCCCTCTCTCTCCCCTCTCTCCATTCCCCATCTCTCTCCCTCACCCCTCTCTCCATTCCCCCTCTCGCTCTCCTCTCTCCATTCCCCCCTCTCGCTCTCCTCTCTCCATTCCCCCTCTCTCGCTTCCTTCTCTCCATTCCCCCTCTCTCCTCTCTCTCCATTCCCCTCTCTCTCTCTCTCTCCATTCCCTCTCTCTCTCCTCTCTCCACTCTCCTCTCTCTCTCTCTCTCTCTCTCTCTCTCTCTCTCAGCACATGCAGGCTGATCCTCACAAGCCTGATTTCCCCAGTGACCTCCTCACCCGAGTCCCAGGCTCCGGGTCCGTGGGCCCCCTCTCTGGCGCTCATGATCTCTCCCGCCCCTCCACCCTGTTCTCCGCTGGCGGTGAGTGCAAGATCCGGATTTTAAATAAATAAATAAAAAGGAACTGATTTTTTTAAATTATTTTTCTTTCTCTCCTTGTTCACTGTTTTTGATCTGTTCTGTTTTTTTTGTTTCTTGGTTTTAGGGGCGGTCCATCCTGGCTCCTCCCCCTTCGCCCCGCCCACTGGACCCCCTAACCCTTTCTTAACCCCGCCCTCGCACCTAGGTAAGCAAACGTCCGGACCCCCGGTGTAACTAACATTTGTACCCCCAGGGAAACGAAAATCTGTCATCGCCCCCCCCCCACCCTCCCCCAAAACTAGAACAAAAAAATGAGATGAAAAAATACAATGAGATGAAAAAATACAAATGCCCCCTTTTTAACCCTTTACGGTCCATTTATTAATCGCGTGTCAGGCGCGCCAGGTCTAATTAATTTTCACACGCGCAGTTAATTTTAGACGCGCTGTTTAAAAGTATTTTTTTTCAGTCAAACGGGTTTAAAAGGCCCTGCATATCAACAAAGCACTCACTAGGCATCTCCAGCCCGCCCCACCCCCGCCCTATAGCTTTCACCTATTTAATAATAATAATAATAATAACTATAATAATAATAATAATAATAATAATAATAATAATAATAATAATAGTCATACATACCGATCAATCATCTCCTGATCACTCGTTTTATCACCAGACTCCTCAATAATGGGATCCAAGTCATTATTTTATTACTATAACATCTCAAAAAAGCTCTGCAAATGTCCGTGTTTTCTGTGCGCTGATTCACAGGCAGCCAGCTTGTTTACTTACGACCGTCCCCGTTATCTGATACCTGATACCATGTATGACTAATCATGAGATGCTCCTTATTTATTTATTTTTTTTTCGACTTGTCTCGGCTCCTGTCGCTCCCACTCGGCCATTGAATGGTTTTCTCAGCTTTTTCCGGAGAAAAAACGACTAGAAACCCATTTTTTGCGTTTCTATAATGATGTCGGACAGGGTCCGACAATGGACCTGATAGGAATAATTGCAATGTCGGACCAGGTCCGACAATGGACCTCAAAGGGTTAAATTACACTCAGGGACGCAGTGAATGGGTCATTTTTAATTATTTTATAAAGCAGTGACAAGGGGAAAAAATAAATAAAAATATATATATATATATTTTTTTAACTCCCCAATACTAAATTGTAAAAAAAAAAAATTACAAATAAATATTCATTTCTCAAACTACATCAACATAACTAAACGACAACAGCAAACGCCACCAGAAAGTACATACAAAGACACTTCAGTAAATGCAGATCAAGGTATCAGCTTATTCAACGGTGTCATCGTTACATTTTCTGTGTGTGTGTGTCTCTCTTTGTCTGTCTCTGTGTGTGTGTCTCTGTGTGTCTCTGTCTCTGTGTGTCTTTCTCTCTGTCTGTGTGTGTGTCTCTGTCTCTGTGTGTCTTTCTCTGTCTGTCTGTGTGGGTGTCTCTCTTTTTGTGTGTCTTTCTCTGTGTGTGTGTGGGTGTCTGTCTGTGTGGGTGTCTGTGTCTCTGTGTGTCTTTCTCTGTCTGTCTGTGTGTGTGTCTCTGTCTGTGTGTCTTTCTCTGTCTGTCTGTGTGTGTGTCTGCGTGTGTGTCTTTGTCTGTCTGTGTGTCTCTGTCTCTGTGTGTCTTTCTCTTTGTCTGTGTGTCTCTGTCTCTGTGTGTCTGTGTGTGTGTCTGTGTGTGTGTGTTTCTGTCTGTGTGTGTGTGTGTGTCTGTGTCTCTGTGTGTGTCTTTCTGTCTGTCTGTGTGTGTGTCTGTCTGTGTGTGTGTCTGTCTGTCTGTGTGTGTGTGTGTGTGTGTGTGTGTCTCTCTGTGTCTCGTTTCATTTCTCTCGTGTTTTGTGCATGATGGGTAATCTCAGTGTGTACAGCGACAGCCAAAAATTTTGCAGAAGCTAAAATTTGAGGATTGAGACACAATCAAAAAAATATATATATATATATATATATAAAATTTTATCTTTTATTTAACATCATGTAATCAAAAGAAACTACAAAATCATATCTCAAAGTCTACCGGAAGCCATAATCGCAGTACAGTGAGTATTTCATGTTAGATTTCGAAATGTCACATTTTTCCAGTCAGTTTTTCTATAAGTATCTGGGAAAACTCCAAAGCCGAGGGGGATGCAAAACTCTGCGCCAGAACTGTACAGTGGCGCAGTGGTTTTTTTGGGGAGGGTATTGGTACTAATTTGGCCTCTCTGGTGTTTCAGATCATTACAGACGCAGCCCCTCCTACACCCCCCTGGGAGCCCTCAGCAACGCTGCCTTTGGGGGGCTCGGGAGCCCCAATATCGGTGAGCAGCAGTGGATTTTAGACACTTTTTTGCAACATCCTTTTTCGTTCATGTGTGTTTAAACACAGCTGTGGGTTTGGTGTTGAGATGAGAAGGGTTGTTCTGTGTTTTACACTGTGGACAGGTTAAGCTCCTCAGGGGAGAGTTTGCAAATCAAACCTTGTGCTTCTGCACAACTGGAAACCGTCCTCCCTTTAGGCTTTGCGTTATCAAGTGTATGCAGAGGTGTATATTCTGCGTCTTTCCTAATTTCACTCCCGAGCGGAAACAAGTGTCAAAATTCACGGGTTCTGTGACCAAATCACATCCCTTATTATTATTATTATTATTATTATTATTATTATTATTATTATTATTATTAATGAGTCATTCAGCGGACACTTTTATCCAAAGCGACTTACAGAGACTAGGAGGGTGAACTCTGCATCATCAACAACTGCTGCAGAGTCACTTCCAATAGGAGCTCGTTTGTTTGACGTCTCATCCGAAGGACGGAGCACAAGGAGGTGAAGTGACTTGCTCAGGGTCACACACACACACACACACACACACACACACACACACACACACACAGAGGGAGTCAGTGGCTGAGCCGGGATTTGAACCTCCTGGTATCAAGACCCCTTTTCTTTAACCACTGTGACCAGTGAGCCTCCTTTAGTTTATGTGATTGGTTTGTAGCTGCACGTGTAACTTCTCCTTGTATGGCTTCTGACTCTGTACAGCGCTGCAGGACGCCGTGGCGTGAAAGGCGCTATATAATATAAAAAATTAATTTTTGCATTACATTTTGCAGCTCCCAGCTTGATGTTCTCTCACAAGGAGGGCCCTGGAGGGTCGCAGGGTTTCAGTCACCCCCACGACCCCTATAACAGGCTGCACCGTGCACCCCCCTCCTTCCCCACTGCCCCCGCCTGGCCCAAAGGGGGCGACGGAGAGCGAGGGGCCAGCAGCAGCAGCAGCTCCCTCGACCGGGAGAGAGAGAGGGAGAAGAGGGTGATGGAGGACGAAAGAGAGGTGAGGAGGAGGAGGAGGAGGAGGAGGAGAAGGGGAGAGAGATGCTCTTGGTCTAAAAAGTCGGAGAAAAATTGTTTTCGTGGATGGCAATAAAGACTCCCATTGCACAGCAGTTTGATCCGTTCCTGGTTTTACTGTGAGCTTAGTAATATGTGGCTAATCAAACTGGTAGTAAAACCTGGAATGGGTGACACTGCTGTGCAATAGGAGTCTGATTCCCAAGGAATCAATTCAATATGTTAACAAGGGAACATTATTCAGCAGCTTTCATTGGACTCCCAGCTGAGGGAGTTCATTCTATATAGAGGGGTGGAATTCAATATGTTAACAAGGGAACATTATTCAGCAGCTTTCATTGGACTCTATGAAGCTGAGGGAGTTCATTCTATATAGAGGGTGGAATTCAATATGTTAACAAGGAACATTATTCAGAGCTTTCACTGGACTCTGAAGCTGAGTGAGTTCATTCTATATAGAGGGTGTGTAAATATGTTAACAAGGGAACATTATTCAGCAGCTTTCATTGGACTCTATGAAGCTGAGGGAGTTCATTCTATATAGAGGGTGGAATTCAATATGTTAACAAGGGAACATTATTCAGCAGCTTTCATTGGACTCTATGAAGTGAGGGAGTTCATTCTATATAGAGGGTGTGTGATTCAATATGTTAACAGGGAACATTATTCAGCAGCTTTCATTGGACTCTATGAAGTTGAGGGAGTTCATTCTATATAGAGGGTGTGTAATTCAATATGTTAACAAGGGAACATTATTCAGCAGCTTTCATTGGACTCTATGAAGCTGAGTGAGTGGGTGGAATTCAATATGTTAACAAGGAACATTATTCAGCAGCTTTCATTGGATATGTTAGGGAGTTCATTCTATATAAGGGTGTGGAATTCAATATATTAACAAGGAACATTATTCAGTAGCTTTCACTGGACTCTATGAAGCTGAGGGAGTTCATTCTGTATAGAGGTGTGTAATTCAATATGTTAACAAGGGAACATTATTCAGCAGCTTTCATTGGACTCTATGAAGCTGAGGGAGTTAATTCTATATAGAGGTGTGTAATTCAATATGTTAACAAGGAACATTATTCACAGCTTTCATTGGACTCTATGAAGCTGAGGGAGTTCATTCTATATAGAGGGTGTGTAATTCAATATAACATAGGAAGATGCTAATTGTACAACAGTTCTACAGCTCTGGCCAAAAGTTTTGCATTCCCCAGATACTTAACGACAAAACTGACTTGAAAAATGTGACGTTTCGAAATCCAACATGAAATACTTACTGTACTGCATCCTGTTCCTTTTGATTACAGGATGTTAAATAAGATATAAATTATGTTCATATAGTTTTTTGTTTTTTTTTAAATAATTTTAAATTGTAAAATTTGTAGGTGACGTGTAACTGTTTGTTCGCTGCTGGAAATCTCCCTCTCTCTCGCCCTCTCCCTGTCTCTCACTTGCGCGCTCTCTCTCTCTCTTGCTTTCTTTCTCTCACGCTCTCTCTTGCTCGCTCTCGTTCACTTTCTTTCCCTCTCTCTCGCTCTCTCCCGCTGTCTCTCTCACTCTCGCTCGCTTTCTTTCTTTCTTTTCTTTCTTTCTCTTGCTCCCTCCCTCTCTCTCGCTTTCTTTTTCTCTCGCTCTTTCTCTTGCTCTTGCTCTCTCTCTGTCTGTCTCTCTCTCCCTTGCTTGCTTGCTTGCTTGCTTTCTTTCTTTCTCTCTCGCTCCCTCCCTCACTCTCTCACTTGCTCGCTCTCTCTCTCTTGCTTTCTTTCTTTCTCTCTCTCTCTCTCTCTTTCTTTCTCTCTCTCTCAAATCTGGATTTAATAAACCATCCCTTTCTTTATTTTCCCCAGGGACGGGGTTTACAGCCGTCACCCGATCCGGATGTCTCCTGTCACCCCAAACCAAAAGTGCTCCCCCCTCGCCTCCAGCTCCACAGCATCCCACAGCAACGGACACGCTGTCCCCAGAGAGGAAAAGAGAGGAGGGGGCAGAGACTCGAGAGAGCACAGCCGGGACAGAGACAAAGAGAGGGGACGGCCTTCTGTCCTGTCCTCGCACCAGGACAGAGACAGGCCGAAATCCCTGTCCAGCGATGTGGCCGCTAGAGACAGCTCGTCTTCGTCTTCTTTTTCAGAGCAGCACAAAATCAAAGAGCAACAGGCTGTGAACAGCCTTCAAAATAACGACAATAGCCACCCTTCCTTACCCGCTCCGCACAGACCTCCACGGAGCGACCCCTCCACTGCGAGTTCAGGGCAAGGGACTCCTGCCTATTCCTCAAATCCTTCTGCTGCTGCTGCTCCTTCCCTGTCAAAGTCGCTCCCAGACAAAGACAATTCGGGGAGAGAGGGCGGGCACAAACCATCTAGTGCCGCCAATATGCTGGCAGTCAGAGAGAACGGTGGCCCTCCGACGCCCGTGGGTTCGGCTGGAGAGAAGAAGAGAGAGAAGGAGAGGGAGAGAGACCGGGATCGCAAGCCCACCCCGGATCAACTCCTGAGCTCCAGGAAATCTGAAAGCTGTCCTGCCAGCTCTACAACCCCCCCTCCTCCTCCTCCCTCCTCCCTCCTCCCTGTCCCGCTGGTTAAAGTCAAAGAGGAACGCAAAGAAGAGCCACCGGAGCCCATCCCCATCCCCATCCCTCCCTCCCCCCCCCCCCCTGCACCCACTCCCCCTGCGCCACCCCCCTCACTTTCGACCGGCCCAGCAGTCGGGGGGGGCACCTCTCCTCCCAGCAGCACCCCAGCCTTCATCCGGTAGCCAACCAAGTAACCAGCTCGGGTCCCAAGCCAGCTTCCCTGGCAGCCGCCATGGCGCTCAAATTCAGCCCGGCTATCGCTCAGCATCACCACCCAGCAGCCTCCCCTTCCTCCTCCTCCTCCTCCTCCTCCTCCACCTCGCACCCCCTCAGCTCTCTCTCCGTGCTGGAGAGGAGCAGGGCACTGGGGGCTGCCTATCTCGGGGGGCATGTCCTGGCTCACCCGTCCATCCATCACCACCCTCACTCTCCAGCCTCCTTCTGGAACCTGCAGGAGGTCTTGCAGCAGCAGCAGCAGCAGCAGCAGCAGCTGGCCCACCAGAGGCGAGAGATGGCCTTAAACGACCCCCAGATCGCGCGTTTTTTCACAGTGGCGGCCCAGCATAGGTTGTACGAGCAGGAGAGGGTGGGGTACGTCCGAGAGGAGTTTGGGGGGCACCCCCACTCCCTGGCCCCGCACCCCCCCACCCCCACCACCCCCACCACCCCCACCACCCCCTGCTCCCCCTCCACCATGATCGAGCGGGCGGTAGGGCTGCAGGCTCCCCCTCTTCCTCGGCAGCGATGCTGGGGGCAGCTGCCTTGCTAGAGGGGAACGAAAGGGCCCAGATTCTGCGAGAGGATTTCGAGAGAGCCCGGTTCTACGGAATGGCGGCTTTGGAGCCGCACCCCACCCCCACCATCCCCACCCCCTCCTGGCTGCTCCCCAACTCTCCGCCGCCACTTCCCTGTTCAGCAGGCTGTGTCCCGAGACTCTGTACAGCCCCCATCACCCCCACCAGAGCAACGGGTTCCTCTCCAAGACGCCCTCCTCCATCGTGGGGCCCCCCCCCGCCTCTCATCCCCTCGGGGGCCGGCGCGGGACCCCTCCGGAGCAGCGTGGGGTCCCCCCGAGACGGCAGCAGGTGTACCCCACTGCAAGGGACGGACCACGCTGCGATATACAGCAGCCACAAGGGCAGAGACTCCAGATAAGGAAGTGGAAGCTGCAGGGGGTCGATTTTACATATCTTTTGTAAGGAATCGATTCCAGAATAAATTTGACTTCTGATTATTATTATTATTATTATTATTATTAATATAATTATTATTCAGGGATTTATTTTTTTCTGGTTTTGTATTTAATGTGTGTGTCTGTGTAATATAAATTAAATGAAATGTAATTTGAACTGGAAACTCATTATTTGAATAATTTAGCTGCGCTTTGTTTGGTTTTGTATTATAATATTTTTTTTGTGTTGCTTACAATTAAAAAAAAAAAAAAAAAACAACACAAAATCTAAGCTGATAAATGTCAGGTTGTCGGTCTTAAGATGGCAACGACTTGCCCCAGTTCGGATCAATAAAATCGAGGCGTGTATCCTTTTCACCCTCTTCCGTTCCTTCTTCACCGCCTCAAGGTGCTGTCGAAAAAAATATATATAAATGTAGGTAGAGAGAGAAAAAAGGGGAGTTTATTCTCAGTTAGACAAAAATAACTGCTGCCTTTTTTTTTTTTTTTTACAAAAAAAAAAAAACCTGACGTTAACAGCTGATTTTTTTTTCTTGATCGAAATCTGTTTTAAGAAACGTCGTTTGGGTGTTTTGACTTTTTATTTAAAAGTAAACAAACCAGTACTGATCGTTTGACAGAACCAATGGACCCCATGATTAGAACTAACGTTCTCCGCCTCCCATCCCAGGTCCTGGGGGACCCCCAGTTAGCTGTAACGTTTTATCATATTGAACTAGACCCTTCGTTGGACTGATGTTTGTAATTGGTCCCGGAATTGTTCTCCGCTCTTAAAAGGTCACAGATTTCAAGTTAGCTGTAACGTTTTATCAGTAACTTGAACTCTGCAGGTGCTTAAGAGCGGAGAGTAAAAGGACCACTGTTTAACCATCAGTCCAATCAAGGGTCTAGTTCAATAATCGAGAGCGCAGTTTGAATGAAAACCAGCCCCCACAGGACCTGGGATGGGGAGCCGTGTCATCGTTTCGTTTATTCTCACACAGCTGATTGGACAGCTGAGACTTTGGGGGGGGGGGTGTATGTTGTGTGATTATTTTTATTTATTTTTTTTTCACAGAAAAATAAATGGAAGATGCTTTTTTGTGAATATTTTTTGTCTTCAGCCCTCCTCTTCCTCTCTGTATATATTTATAACACGACAACCTGTGCAAATGGACAAGCGGACACACAGAAGGGAAACTGACCCGAGAAACTAAACTCCTGTGACGTTTTGGATTCTAAAAAAAAAGAAATGAATAATAATAATAAAAAAAACACAACAAAAAATTTGTACAAAGGTATGAGACTTTAACACATTATTTTGATTTTGTTTTGTATATATATATATATATTTTCTCCTTTAGTGCTTCTCCTGTCTCTCTCTCTCTCTCTCTCTCTCTCTCTCTCTCTCTCTCTCTCTCAATATTATTTGGGTTCAAATTGTATTTTGTGAATATCTGGTATGTATTTGGGGCCAAGCCTTCTCTGTTATGGATGAGGGTGGGGGTGGTTTGTGGGACGTTGTTGATGTTTTTTTTGGGGGGGGGGGGGGGGGGGCGATGACCCAAACAGAACACCCAACGCCTTCTTTACCCATGCCTTGAATAGTTATTAAAAAGAAAAACAGAAAAAGAAGCACTGTGGTCTGTCTTCTGTTGAATTTATTATTATTATTATTATTATTATTATTATTATTATTATTATTTTTGTGAGAAATCGCTGTTAACCCTTTCAGTGCTGGTGGGAGTTTCAGATCTCTCCTTCAGCACAGTTTAGAGTTTCTGAAATCTTGAGAAATTCTCTACAGCTACTGCTAGAAGTTCTGCATCACCTAGAACTTTTATGGGTGAGACATTAATTATATATATATATATATTTTATAACAGAGGCAGAAGTGTTAAAGGCACTAGGAGCTCTTAAAATAAACAAATCCCCTGGGCCGGATGAGATCCTCCCAATAGTACTCAAAGAAATGAAAGAAGTTATTTACAAACCGCTAACCAAGATCATGCAACAGTCTCTTGACACGGGTTGTACCGACAGACTGGAAAATAGCAAACGTAATACCAATCCACAAAAAGGGAGACAAAACCGAACCAGGTAACTACAGACCAATAAGCCTGACTTCTATTATATGTAAACTTATGGAAACTATAATAAGATCCAAAATGGAAAATTACCTATATGGTAACAATATCCTGGGAGACAGTCAGCATGGTTTTAGGAAAGGGAGATCATGTCTAACTAACCTGCTTGACTTTTTTGAGGATGCAACATTGAAAATGGATAATTGCAAAGCATACGACATGGTTTATTTAGATTTCCAGAAAGCTTTTGACAAAGTCCTGCATAAAAGATTAATTCTCAAACTGAACGCAGTAGGGATTCAAGGAAATGCATGCACATGGATTAGGGAGTGGTTAACATGTAGAAAACAGAAAGTACTGATTAGAGGAGAAACCTCAAAATGGAGTGAGGTAACCAGTGGTGTACCACAGGGATCAGTATTAGGTCCTCTGCTATTCCTAATCTACATTAATGATTTAGATTCTGGTATAGTAAGCAAACTTGTTAAATTTGCAGACGACACAAAAATAGGAGGCGTGGCAAACACTGTTGCAGCAGCAAAGGTCATTCAAAATGATCTAGACAGCATTCAGAACTGGGCAGACACATGGCAAATGAAATTTAATAGAGAAAAGTGTAAAGTATTGCATGCAGGCAATAAAAATGTGCATTACAAATATCATATGGGAGATACTGAAATTGAAGAAGGAATCTATGAAAAAGATCTAGGAGTTTATGTTGACTCAGAAATGTCTTCATCTAGACAATGTGGGGAAGCTATAAAGAAGGCCAACAAGATGCTCAGATATATTGTGAGAAGTGTTGAATTTAAATCAAGGGAAGTAATGTTAAAACTTTACAATGCATTAGTAAGACCTCACCTAGAATATTGTGTTCAGTTCTGGTCACCTCGTTACAAAAGGATATTGCTGCTCTAGAAAGAGTGCAAAGAAGAGCAACCAGAATTATCCCAGGTTTAAAAGGCATGTCGTATGCAGACAGGCTAAAAGATTTGAACCTATTCAGTGTTGAACAAAGAAGACTACGCAGCGATCTGATTCAAGCATTCAAAATCCTAAAAGGTATAGACAATGTCGACCCAGGGGACTGAAAAAAGAAACAAGGACCAGGGGTCACAAATGGAGATTAGATAAAGGGGCATTCAGAACAGAAAATAGGAGGCACTTTTTTACACAGAGAATTGTGAGGGTCTGGAACCAACTCCCCAGTAATGTTGTTGAAGCTGACACCCTGGGATCCTTCAAGAAGCTGCTTGATGAGATTCTGGGATCAATAAGCTACTAACAACCAAACGAGCAAGATGGGCCGAATGGGGCCTCCTCTCGTTTGTAAAACTTTCTTATGTTCTTTATATATATATATATATATATATATATATATATATATATATATATATATATATATATATATATAGTTTTGGCCGCAATAAATATATTTTTCATTTAAAAAAAAAATCAAATAAAAAAATATAACATTTTTTTTTTCCATTGCCTTTTGTAGGGGGGCAAGAGTTAAAAGGAGACTAAAAACAATGAAAACGTCGCAGTGTACACAAGAAAATAAAACTATTACGATCAGAAACTACAATTCCCAGAAGGCACCGCGCTCTCGTTTGTGCGGGCGTGCGTGGGAACTGCTCCCCTCTCGCGATGTCAGGCGCCCCCATTCTCTCGGCGGCTCCTCCATTTCGGTGAAGGCTGCGAGTCTCCTCCCTATCGCTAGCCGCGGAAGCGCCGAGACCCCGCAGTCGTTTAGCCCGTAATTTTCCCCCATTCTCACAACCCGGTCAGCCGCTTGCTGGGTACCGAGAGATAGATCGGAGCGGCCCCGTCACAGATTGAGGACGATATCCAGCGGATGGCGGCTCCTTCATCGAGTTTTTAGTGAAAGAAAGCGGCTCTGAGATTCAGGTAGGAGGGGGGAGAAGATGGCGGCGGTTAGGGGGGGCGGTGAGGGAGGGCGCCGGACGATTTTTAAAGCGGCGCGGCAAGTGACGGGTTAAATACCATTCAAAGAAAGTTAATTACACAAACGTCTCGGGCGGGAGGGCGAAAAAGTGGCGCCCCTGTATCCGCGTAGTAAAATGTAAAAAAAAAAACATGTATGTATTTTTAATTTTTTTTTACAGTTTTATTTTGGACGGGTTTTTGGGTCGCTTCGTAAAAAAAAAAAAAAAGTCGTTTATGAATAAACCCCCTTAAAGACCCCCCCTCCGTAACACTAGTGTAGATAGAAGAGACGGGATTACAAAAAAACACACATACATTTATATATCTTTTTAAGGAAAAAAAAAGGGGGCTTTAGGTGTATTAAAGAATATCTCGTATTGATATTTTAATCATGTAATCTGCATTATATATATATATAAAATCTAAACGTATATTATATTTGCATCGTGACCCCGGTGGTGGTGACGTCACGCGGATTTGCCCCAGTGTTGTTTGGCGCGGAGGAGGAGGGGGGGGCATTCGTTTCCATCTCCTATCGCTAGTATATTTATTTAATTATTAAACGTGTAATTTTTAACATTTTTTAAAACAAGTTTATATATTTATATACGGCACGTAAGATGTCGCTGTCGGGCCTAGAGCAAAATATCCGTAAAAAAAAGCTAAGTTGTGTGTGTGTGTGCAGACACACCTGGTTGCTAACGCAAGTTTAAATACGTGGAAATATCAAACCTTTAAAACCATGCTTTTATTACTTTTAAAAAAAAAAAAAAAAAAAAAACGCGTGTTTATCAAATTGCATTTGCAAGTGTGTCAAAACTTGACTAGCGTGAGGTATGGTATATGTTCAGACTGACGCGCTAAAAGTGGGGCTGTATTATTAATAATAATAATAATAATATACCGGTATTACAATTAGTGTACTGTAGTAGTCTTTGTCGGTTAAAAAAAAGCGCTAGAAATATGTTTTAAGAGCTGTAGAAAAAGTAAAACATAACTGTGTTACCCGGGTCTCGCTTCTTAACTCGCAACTGATTTAACACAGGCGAGCGGTTTAATCCTCGCAGTACAAATATTAAACATGCTTACGAAAGAAATAGTGTCGCTAGTTAACTGAGAGAAGATAGATTCAGCCTGTGCTACAGTATTATTATTATTATTATTATTATTATTATTATTATTGTAAGCCAGGATAACTACAGTCAAGAGTCTTATCAGATTTGTGCTGTCTCTTAAGAACGCCCCCCCAAAAACACTTAAGACGGTATTTAATTTTTTTTTTTTCATATCAGTGCTGTAGAAAGACATAATAATGGATTGCCCTGAAGTTAATAGTTTGTTTCATGCAAGTTTGATAAATACCTGGTTTCGCTAGGAGTTTAATAATAAGACACACCTGAGCTAGACACCTAGCCAGGAATGGGAATCAGACTCCTATTGCACAGCAGTGTGATCCATTCCAGGTTTTACTGCTACCAGCTTGATCAGTCCCCCAGTGTGTCTAGCTAACAAGCTCAGGTGTGTCTGATTATTAAGCTCCTTGTGAAACCAGGACTGGATCACACTGCTGTGCAACGGGAGTCTGATTCCCATCCCTGAGCTGGATTGAAATAACTGGACTCTTTCAAACTTTTTTTTTTTTTTTTTTTTAAATCAGACTCTGTGTTGACAGACTAGGTTGGTTTTTCAGCAGTGTGTGTTACTCCTGTGCGAGTGTAATATGATAGATTAGAGGAGAATAGGTCTCCTTGAAGCTGTTGTAAACACTGTACACTGCATTATAAATTGAGGGTTGTGTTGTAAACTTATCTTTCTGTCTCTCGCATGCTGATCTATTATTTTTTTTTAATCACAGGGATGGGAATCAGACTCCTGTTGCACAGCAGTGTGATCCATTCCAGGTTTTACTGCTACCAGCTTGATCAGCCCCAGTGTGTCTAGGCAACAAGCTCAGGTCTGTCTTACTATTAAACTCCTAGTGAAACCAGGACTGGATCACACTGCTGTGCAATAGGAGTCTGATTCCCATCCCTGTGATGATAACCAGCATTATTATTGCAGGGATGGGAATCAGACTTCTATTGCACAGCAGTGTGATCCAGTCCTGGTTTTACTGCTACCAGCTTGATCAGCCCCAGTGTGTCTAGGCAACAAGCTCAGGTCTGTCTGACTATTAAACTCCTAGTGAAACCAGGACTGGATCACACTGCTGTGCAATAGGAGTCTGATTCCCATCCCTGTGATGATAACCAGCATTATTATTGCAGGGATGGGAATCAGACTTCTATTGCACAGCAGTGTCACTCATTCCAGGTTTTACTACCAGTTAGTTTTGCATCCTGTTTTTGTTTGCAGAGTTTTACAGCGATATACTGAACGAGCGCGGATACAATGGGCTGTAAGCGGGGTGCGTGAGTGAAGAAACAGCTGCTTGGGTTTGTGTGGGTCGCTGTTCTCCGCAGAGTCTGAAGAAAAAGCAGGGATCGTCACAAACCCAAGCAGCTGTTTCTTAATTCACTCTGAAGGGGTGAAATCAGCCCGATCGACACCAGCGACCCCCGTCTGATTTGTCAGCCCTCGGTTTCTGCGGAGGGCTCTGTCCAGGCGTTCAGTTGGCGCAGCTCTAGTGACCAGTACATCTCGGCCAGCTTGACTGACCCCTGCGTGCCTGTCTCCTGCTTTTGTCTCTTCTGTCTGTAGGGAAGCTGAGAGTCACATTTACCCAACATCCTGGAAGTGGAAATTGAAGAAGAGGTGCAACCCACAGCACAGACAGGTGAGAACCAACAAACCCTGTTTGTTCGGATTATATTTTAAGGGTCTTACAATAAAGGGGTCTTGATACCAGGAGGTTCAAATCCCGGCTCAGCCACTGACTCCTGTGTGTGTGTGTGTGACCCTGAGCAAGTCACTTCACCTCCTTGTGCTCCGTCTTTCGGGTGAGACGTAGTTGTAAGTGACTCTGCAGCTGATGCACAGTTCACACACCCTAGTCTCTGTAAGTCGCCTTGGATAAAGGCGTCTGCTAAATAAAAACAAATAATAATAATAATAATAATAAGTTAAGGAATTGTTAACGTCGCAGGCTTGACGAGGTGTTGAATTCACGAATGGAAGGGGAGGTGCGTGATGCTGCAATTTTACGGGCATGAAAACAGTCTGTTATGCCAGGCGACTCGCACAGGGGTCACAGGGCAGCACAGGGTTACAATGCAAGCTTCATATTTAAACACAGTGTAGTTTACAGTCAGTGCAAATAATAACACTACTAGAATACAATATGAACTAGGATGCAGCGAGTTAGGATCACAGCGAGTTATCTCCACAGTGACAGATTAGCAGTGCCATAGTGCAAGGATAGCGCATCAGCTGAGGATCCAGTGACGTGGTGCTGAGGTCAGGCGAGTCCAGCGCAGAGCAGGAGGGGCGGATCAAGAGAGATGTAGGGGTTAACGGTTTGGTTTGGCGAGGGGGTAAATGGGACTTTTGGGGAGTCCTGTCTGTACTTTTAAGGCGCTCTCTAAACCCCACTTATTGAAAAATAACGTGTGTGCTCACAGTGGAGGAATGGGAGAACTTTCTAATTGTGCAGTTTGTGATGAATTGCAGTTACGATGCAGTTGTGGTTACAGTTAAACATTTGGCGCGCCAAATGGATTCCGCATTTTATTGGTCATTCGGATTCCGCATTTTATTGGTCATTCGTCATTATTGTATTTTCAACCACTTTTGGTGACCCTGAGCAAGTCACTTCACCTCCTTGCGCTCCGTCCTTCGGACGAGACGTGAAACAAACGAGCTCCTATTGGAAGCGACTCTGCAGCAGCAGTCTGTAGCATGCTTGTGAATTTGTACCTGTGATTTATTCTCGCTGGGTTATTGGGAACAAACAAGAGTAAGCATGTTCATGTGTGTAGTTTTTTTGTTGCTCGTTAGTGTAATTGTAAACGCTGCAGCAGCATTCTAATTGTAATTTCAGCAAACAATGCTGCTGTAATTGTAACCTCTCTCTCTCTCTCTCTCTCTCTCTCTCTCTTCTTCTCTCTCTCCCTCCTCTCTCTCTCTCTCCCCCTTCCCCTCTGTCTCTCTGTCCCCCTTCCCCTCTCCCTCCCTGTCTCTCTCTCTCTCCCCCTTCCCCTCTCTCCCTGTCTCTCTCTCTCCCTTCCCCTCTCCCTCCCTGTCTCTCTCTCTTTCCCTTCCCCTCTCCCTCCCTGTCTTTTCCTGTCTACCTGTCTCTCTCTTCCTGTCTCTCCTCTCTACCTCTCTCCCCCTCTACCTCTTCCCCTCTCCGTCTCTCTCTCTCTCTCTCTCTCTCTCCCCTCCCTGTCTCTCCCCCTCCCTCCCTGTCTCTCTCTCTCCCCTTCCCCTCTCCCTCCCTGTCTCTCTCTCTCTTTCCCTTCCCCTCTCCCTCCCTGTCTTTTCCTGTCTCCCTGTCTCTCTCTTCCTGTCTCTCCCTCTCTACCTGTCTCTCTCTTCCTGTCTCTCCCTCTCTACCTCTTCCCCTCTCCGTCTCTCTCTCTCTCTCTCTCTCTCTCTCTCTCTCTCCCTCCCCTCCTCCCCTCTCTCTCTCTCTCTCCCTCTCCCCCCCACCCCTTCCCCTCTCAGCTGCGAGTAGTTTTGGCGGAGGGGGTCCCGGGCCAATACTGGGACAGCAGGGCTCCCCAGGGCTGGACGGTTCGGCCCAACGACCGTCTGTCCAGAATGAGGCTGGGGCGCTATCCCAGCATGCCCTGCAGCAGGCCCAGGAGACCGCGGGGAGCCCGGCGGAGCCACAGAGTGGCCAGGGGGCCGAGGAGGACAAGGGGGGAGACTCAGGGGGGGAGAGCACGAAGACCGAACCACCCCTTCCCCCTTCCAGTCCTCCACCCCTCCCTCCATCATCACCCACATCACCCCTACAAAGTCAGGTAAGACAACAGTCCCTGTGATAACCAGCATTATTATTACAGGGCTGGGAATCAGACTCCTATTGCACAGCAGTGTCGCCCATTCCAGGTTTTACTACCAGCTTGATCAGCCCCCAGTGTGTCTAGGTAACAAGCTCAGGTGTGTCTGATTATTAAACTCTCATTTCTTTCTCTCCTTTTTCTCTCTCTCTCTCTCTCTCTCTCCCTCTCTCTCTTTCATTTGAAGCCAGTTTAATTGACTGAAACAAACAGTGACTTCATTGTGTTGCTGCTGTTGTGAGATGCTCATTTAAAAGTAATTAAAAAAAAAAAAAAAAAAAAAAAAAAAAGTAATTTGAGTTCTTCGACTCCCTCTCCTGACAGACACACACGGTATTTTATTTAACCTCACATAATAAAGAATTAAAAAAAAAAAGTCTACCTTGAAGCCATAATCGCAGTACAGGAAGTATTTCAGGTTAGATTTCGAAACGTCACATTTTTCAAGTCAGTTTTCTCGTGAAGTATCTGGGGAAAACTTCAAAGCGGCGTGTGTGTAATTCAATATGTTAACAAGGGAACATTATTCAGCAGCTTTCATTGGACTCTATGAAGCTGAGGGAGTTCATTCTATGTAGAGGGTGTGGAATTCAATATGTTAACAAGGGAACATTATTCAGCAGCTTTCATTGGACTCTATGAAGCTGAGTGAGTTCATTCTATATAGAGGGGGTGGAATTCAATATGTTAACAAGGGAACATTATTCAGCAGCTTTCATTGGACTCTATGAAGCTGAGGGAGTTCATTCTATATAGAGGGTGTGGAATTCAATATGTTAACAAGGGAACATTATTCAGCAGCTTTCATTGGACTATGAAGCTGAGGGAGTTCATTCTATATAGAGGGTGTGGAATTCAATATGTTAACAAGGGAACATTATTCAGCAGCTTTCACTGGACTCTATGAAGCTGAGGGAGTTCATTCTATGTAGAGGGGGATGCTAAACTCTTGGCCAGAGCTGTATAACATGTTATTTCTTCTCTTCCTCTCCAGGTCTCCCAGAACTCCCAGTCCATTGCAGACAACAAACCAGTAACAGTGGCCAGCACCAACTGCAGCAGCCCAGTGTTTTTGGGGGTCCCCTCTCCTGTGGCAGCCACCCCCCCCTCTTCCTCAGTCTGTACCCCCCAGAACAGGAGCTCGAGCAGGGGGTTTGGGGCTGGCGGGGCCACCAGCAGCAGTTTCTCCCTTCCCTCCACCACTCACCTCCTCTTCTCTCCCTTCACCCCTCTCCGAGGGCCCCATGGCAAGTTCATCTCCCCTGGCCTCCGCGCCTCCACCCCCGGCCCCTCTGAGCACGCCCCCCGCCCCGCCAAGTGGGACCGCAGCCCTGCGGACATCGCGGAGCAAGCCAAGCATGTGAGTACACCGAACGGAGCGCAGCGGGACTCGGGTTCGAGTTTAAGGTTTCGTTCGACTTCACGAAACCTACATTTAGTTCATTTCGAATGCAAAAAGCTGTAAATCTCTGTCTCTCCTGATCATTTAATAATAATAATAATAATAATAATAATAATACTACTAGACTTCATTGAGGGGAGTTCTGAACCCCAGGACTGGGTGCAGCAGCAGCAGGGCTAGTGTGAGTTTCTAACCCTGCTCAAACTCCTGGCTCCTGATCATTTCAATAATAATAATAATAATACTAGACTTCATTGAGAGGAGCTCTGAACCCCAGGACTGGGTGCAGCAGCAGCAGCAGCAGGGCTAGTGTGAGTTTCTAACCCTGCTCAAACTCCTGGCTCCTGATCATTTCAATATTAATAATAATAATACTAGACTTCATTGAGGGGAGCTCTGAACCCCAGGACTGGGTGCAGCAGCAGCAGCAGGGCTAGTGTAAGTTTGTAACCCTGCTCAAACTCCTGGCTCCTGATCATTTCAATATTAATAACAGACTTTGTTGAGGTTAGTTCTGAAACCTAGGACTGAGCTCAGTAGACTTGATAGAGGGCAGTTTGTAGCCCCTGTGTGTAGGACAGGCTGCCTGCTTTCCTTCCTCTCAATCCTCAGCACCTTAACAGGTCCTGGCCTCTGTGCAGTAGGTCTGGATTTGGTAGCTGGTGCTGACAGGAAAAATCTCCCTTTGCAACCCAGGGCTGGACCCCACAGTGCCGGCCTTGTTACTTACTGGGAGAGACACGCGTTGCAGCTTGGAGATAGCGTGTGCGTGCAGTGATAAATTGATTAACTTGCTGCATCGTAGTTCATATTGTATTTTAGTAGTGTTATTATTTGCACTGACTGTAAACTACACCTGCGTTTAAATATGACTCTTGCATTGTAACCCTGCGCTGCCCTGTAACACCTGTAAGAATAAATACTATATATACTAATAAAAATAATACTCAGACATGGTTTGAAAATCGAATTTTATTATTAGAGTCATTTAGCAGAGGCTTTTATCCAAAGCGACTTGCAGAGACTTGACAGTCGGGAGTTAATTCATGAGGTTTCATCACGAAGCAATGAGGAGAGACGCCTTTCACTGGATATGAGATACGAAACTGCTGTTATTATTATTATTATTATTATTATTATTATTTATCCAGGGTCACTTACAGGTGTTACAGGACAACACAAGGTTACAGTGCAAAAATAAATTAAATTGCAAATAATATTACTAAAATACTATCTGAGCTAATTGATGACAATTTGTATCGTCTGTCTGTCTGTGTCTCTCTCTCTCTCTCCCTCTCTCTGTCTCTCTCAAATTCAAATTGGCTTTAATGATATGACAATAAAAATAATTGTGTTGCAAAGCATCCATGGCATAACCGACTCAAATATACAGACGAAGAAAACACATATAATTTTTTAATACAATTAAATAATACAATACAATCTCGTAATAATACAATTAAATAATAATACAATCTCTCTCTGTCTCTAGGAAGCTGATATCGAGCACCGCACTGCCTCTCTGAAGAGAGAGGGGTTCTGGTCTCTCAAGCGTCTGACCAAGGTGTCGGAACCGAGCCGGCCCAAGGTCCAGTGGGATTACCTGTGCGAGGAGATGCAGTGGCTGTCGGCTGACTTCGCCCAGGAGAGGAGGTGGAAGAGGGGTGTGGCCAGGAAGGTGAGTGAGCCAGCCAGCAGGAGCAGCCAAGCAGATGATGGGACTTCTGCTCTGTGCTGTCTTATTTTGTTTATTATTATTATTATTATTATTATTATTATTATTATTATTTTATTTAATTTTAATTTGATCAGGTCAACACTAAACTTCACTGAGGGGAGTTCTGAGCCCCAGGACTGGGTGCAGCAGCAGCAGCAGGGCTAGTGTGAGTTTCTAACCCTGCTCAAACTCCTGGCTCCTGATCATTTCAATATTAATAATAATAATACTAGACTTCATTGAGGGGAGCTCTGAACCCCAGGACTGGGTGCAGCAGCAGCAGCAGCAGCAGGGCTAGTGTGAGTTTCTAACCCTGCTCAAACTCCTGGCTCCTGATCATTTCAATATTAATAATAATAATACTAGACTTCATTGAGGGGAGCTCTGAACCCCAGGACTGGGTGCAGCAGCAGCAGCAGGGCTAGTGTGAGTTTCTAACCCTGCTCAAACTCCTGGCTCCTGATCATTTCAATAATAATAATAATAATACTAGACTTCATTGAGAGGAGCTCTGAACCCCAGGACTGGGTGCAGCAGCAGCAGCAGGGCTAGTGTGAGTTTCTAACCCTGCTCAAACTCCTGGCTCCTGATCATTTCAATAATAATAATAATAATACTAGACTTCATTGAGGGGAGCTCTGAACCCCAGGACTGGGTGCAGCAGCAGCAGCAGGGCTAGTGTGAGTTTCTAACCCTGCTCAAACTCCTGGCTCCTGATCATTTCAATAATAATAATAATAATAATAATAATAGACTTCACTGTCTCTCTTCCCCCTCTCTCTGTCTCTCTCCTCTCTCTCTACCTGTCTGTCTGCCGCCTCCCCCTCTGTGTCTCTCTCTCTCTCTGCCCCTCGCTCTCTCTCTCTCTCTCTCTCTCTCTCTCCCTCCTCTCTCTCTCCCTCCTCTCTCTCCTCCTCTCTCAGGTCGTGCGTATGGTGATACGTCACCATGAGGAGTTGAGGCAGAAGGAGGAGAGAGGAAAGAGGGAGGAGCAAGCCAAACTGAGACGCATCGCGGCAACCATCGCCAAGGAGGTCCGGACCTTCTGGGCAAGCGTGGAGAAGGTAATGGATCATGTTTATTATGGGGTATAAATTTTATTTTCTTGAAGTGTGCTCTTGTCACTGAGAAATTAGGATGTATAGCTCAAATTCAAACCAGACCCTAATCCCCCTTTGCTCTCTGCCTCTCTATCGCCCCCCGCAGGTGGTGCAATTCAAGCAGCAGTCTCGCTTGGAGGAGAAGCGAAAAAAGGCCCTGGACCTGCAGCTGGATTTCATCGTGGGGCAGACTGAGAAGTACTCCGACTTGCTCAGCCAGTCTCTGAACGAGTCCACAAGGGCCTCAAGGGTCCACCAGGGGCCCTCCTTGAACAGGGCCTCCTCCTACCCCAGCTTGACCGCTTCCAGCCTGCCTCCCTCGGACTCCGTCACTGAGGATGAGGGTAAAGAGACTTTCTGGACCAGCTTTCTATAGACACCACTGTGCCGGGTAGCTGCTGTAGTTCTGTGCAGGGTTTTATATCAGTGTTATACAGTGCGGTCCTGCCAGCATTGCCCTGGGTACAGCGAGACTCTGCCCAGCACCCAGCAGGCAATGCCAGCGCACTAGATTACAACTTTATATAGACACCACTGTGTTGGGTAGCTGCTGTAGTTCTGTGCAGGGTTTTATATCAGTGTTATACAGTGCGGTCCTGCCAGCATTGCCCTGGGTCCAGCGAGGCTCTGCCCAGCACACAGCAGGCAATGCCAGCGCACTAGATTACAACTTTATATAGACACCACTGTGTTGGGTAGCTGCTGTAGTTCTGTGCAGGGTTTTATATCAGTGTTATACAGTGCGGTCCTGCCAGCATTGCCCTGGGTACAGCGAGGCTCTGCCCAGCACCCAGCAGGCAATGCCAGCGCACTAGATTACAACTTTATATATAGACACCAATACAAAGAATACAAGAGAAAACGACCAAGAGTTTTGCATCACCTAGAAATTGAGACGTTTTAATAAAAATAAAAAAAATAATTAACTACGTGAGCGTAACCTTTTATTTAATCGTGTAATCAAAAACTACAATGATATCGGGGGGGGGAAAGCCTACCGGAAGCCGTAATAGTAGTACAGCATGTATTTCACGTTTCGAAATGTCACGTTTTTCAATTTTGATTACAGGTTTTTCAGATACGTTCAGTCATCTTACTATTAGGCTTCCAAGCTGGCTTGGGAACCCTGTAAAACTATCAATAACTCAATCGGTCGGTGCCCAGTAAGACATTATAAGGAGGGACTGAGCGGAGAAGCTACTAGAAAGTGATAAATCGATTACAAAGTGCTAGTCGACAATATGGAGGAGCGTAAGGCCTGTTGCAACACACCTAACTGACACGTCCCCTGAAACGTCACTCTTGAGTATACCGGGCAGCAGTGTGGAGTAGTGGTTAGGGCTCTGGACTCTTGACCGGAGGGTCGTGGGTTCAATCCCAGGTGGGGGGGACACTGCTGCTGTACCCTTGAGCAAGGTACTTTACCTAGATTGCTCCAGTAAAAACTGTATAAATGGGTAATTGTATGTAAAAATAATGTGATATCTTGTAACAATTGTAAGTCGCCCTGGATAAGGGCGTCTGCTAAGAAATAAATAATAATAATTGTCGGTTTTTCTCCCAAAATTTTTAAACTGCTCCTCTTCGCACGCGGTGTAACCAATCAACATGAAACTTGGCAGGTATCATCCTGCGGACAGTGGAATTCAAGCAGGGCAAAACAGTGTTCTTTCGTAAAACAGGATGGCAGTCAGACCTCCCGTTTTTCGTTCTTTTAAATTTTAAAACCGTTTCAGTTGAAAAATGGTTTCAATTAAAAAAAACCTTTCAAAATCTTCGCTCAAATGTAAAACTAGCTTATAACGCCTTACTAAGTGCAGATAGGTTAACGGGTAATATGGAACACAGACAGGAAGCTGTCCATCCAAAAATGACCTATGACCTTTGACCTCTAAGGTCAAATGTAAAATTAGCTTATAACTCCTTACAGTGTGTAGATAGGGTCGTGGTTACTGTGCTGTTTTAAAGTTGGAAAGCATCGTGGGATAATGAACTAATGCAGTATTTTGAAATGAAACTGCTCAATAAAACTGAACTGTTGATGTCATTTGTGCTGCAGTGCTACAGCGTGCCAAAATTTCCAACTGGTACTGAGCTTGGAAGCTGTAAAACTGCCTGGCAGTTCTAGTTATTATTTTTTATTATTAATGAGTCATTTAGCAGACGCTTTTATCCAAAGCGACTCGCAGAGACTAGGGGGGTGAACTCTGCATCAACAACTGCTGCTGCTGCTGCTGCTGCTGCTGCAGAGTCACTTCCAATAGGAGCTCGTTTGTTTTACGTCTCATCCGAAGGACGGAGCACAAGGAGGTGAAATGACTTGCTCAGGGTCACACGCACGCACGCACACACACACACACACACACACACACAGGGAGTCAGTGGCTGAGCCGGGATTTGAAACCTCCTGGTATCAAGACCCCTTTTCTTTAGACTCCAAGACCCCTTTTCTTTCAGCAAGACCTCCTTTTGAGTTGGAGTGGGGGCAGTTTTTTTTATACATTTAAAGTCCCGCTTCCTCTCTTCAGACGGAGACTTCGAGCCCTGCGAGGAAGAGGAGGGGGAGGAAGACGACGAGGAGACCATAGAGGTGGAGGAACGTCGGGAAGGCAATGATGCGGAGAGCCGGAGGAGGGAGCTGGAGCTTCTCAAACAGGAGGGGGCGCTGTCCTTGGAGGAACTACTGGAGAGCCTGCCCCAGGGGCTGCTGGAGGAGGTACAGACACCCCCAACTACCCCTCCACCCTCTCCTCCTAATGACAAGGTGCAGAGACCCCCAAATACCCCTCCATACGCTGGCAAGGTACAGACACGCCCCTCAGTTGTGCTCCCATAGCGATTTGTCATACGGCAAACCGCCTCATTCGTAGATTATTATGTAATTAATTTTTTTTTCATTAGGAGAAACCGCGCGGCCCCCCAGCCAGGAGTTTGGCACGTCCCCACAGGGGAGAGGAAGAGGAGGATGAGGAGTTCACAGCCAATGAAGAGGAAGGTAGGGGAACTTCTGTGTGTGTCTCTCTGCAAAACTCTCTCAAACCCGCCTGTGCTCAGTTCAGACAGCTCGAACTGACTTGCTCTGCATGATGTTTTACTCTCCGTTTTAACATGCAGAATTATTATTTATTAGCAGACGCCCTTATCCAGGGCGACTTACAATCGCAAAACAAAAATACATTTCAAGAATCACAGTACAAGTAATAATACAATTAAGAGCAAGATAAATACAATGTGGTCTCGCAAGGATCTTTTTTTTTTTCCTATAAGTTTCTTTGCTTGTTCAGAGCATCTTAATGTGGTATAAACATTAACACCCCCCTCCTATATAGAATGAACTGATTGGGCAGCGGTGTGGAGTAGTGGTTGGGGCTCTGGACTCTTGACCGGAGGGTCTTGGGTTCAATCCCAGGTGGGGGACACTGCTGCTGTACCCTTGAGCAAGGTACTTTTACCTAGATTGCTCCAGTAAAAACCCTGTATAAAATGGGTAATTGTATATAAAAATAATGTGATATCTTGTAACAATTGTAAGTCGCCCTGGATAAGGGCGTCTGCTAAGAAATAAATAACAGTAAACGCAGAGCAGATGACAAGCTGAGGTCACTGAAAACATGTCTCTCTCCTCTCTCCCCCTCTCTCTCCTCCCTGTATCTTCTCTCCTCTCTCTCCCTCTCACTTTCTCTTCTCTCTTCCTCTCCTCTGTCCCCTCTCCCCTTCTCTCTTCTCCCTGTATCTTCTCTCTCTCCCTCTCACTTTCTCTTCTCTCTCCTCTCCTCTGTCCTCCCCCCCAGGTGAGGATGAGGAAGATACGATCGAGGCTCAGGAGAAGGTGGAAGGGGAGGCTGATCACACTGCGGAGCTGGGTGATCTCGTCCAGGAAGGTCAGCTCTCTACCAAACACCCTCTGTGTGTCTCTCTCTGTCTCCTGTATTGCACGTTGTTCTGTGTGTGTGTGTGTCTTTGTGTGTTTTCTCTGTCTGACTGTGTCTGTCTCCCCAGTTGTGTGTACAGCTCTGGCCTAAAGTTTTGCATCCCCCTCTATATAGAATGAACTCATTGCTGAATAATGTTCCCTTGTCTCTGTCTGTCTGTATTGTATTGTGTGTGTGTGTGTGTGTGTGTGTCTGTGTGTGTGTCTCTCTCTCTCTCTCTCTCCTGATTCTTCTTTCTCTCCCCCCTGACTCTCTCTTGACTATCTGTCTCTCTTGACTATCTGTCTCTCTTGACTATCTGTCTCTCTTGACTCTGTCTCTATTGTCTCTGTCTGTATTGACTCTCGCTCTCTCTCTGTCTCTCTCTATATTGACTCTCTGTCTGTATTGACTCTCGTTCTCTCTCTCTGTGTCTCAGGTGAAATGTCGATTGAAGCTCTTCTAGAGAAGTACTCTGGTGCTTATGCGGACGACTTCGAACTGCCCGTGTCGGAGGAGTCTTCTCGAGGGAGCTCTGAGGAAGAGGATTCCTCCGGGAACGATGACGACGAAGAGGACGACGAAGATCCCGATGATGAACACAGCCAGTCTTCGGGTAAAAAAAAAAGTATTTTTTTTAAATTTTTGAATGTATGTTTGAGTGTCGGGTGTCTATCGCTGATCGTGCTGAGAATTATTAACTCTCTCCCAGCTTCGGTGCGTGATTCTCCCACAGTCGCTCGCTTCAAATCAACTCTCAACACCCGCTTGTTCTCTCTTGCTTTCAATGCTCTTCAAGCCTGATATCTGCTATTAGCTGTTGTCTAAATTTGCTATTTCGGTTTTTCATCTTCTTCGTATGATTCTGTGTGACACACGCATCCACATTGTCTAGAATTCACATCCTAGCCTTGTATTTAATGGAATATGCCTGTAGTTAATGTATTTGTATTGTAATATGCATGTATTTAATGTATTTGCATTGATTTTTACTGTTTGTATTTCATGTACCATGCCCTGTATTTCACTGTATTTAACCCTTTGAGGTCCATTGTCGGACCTGGTCCGACATTGCAATTATTCCTATCGGGTCCATTGTCGGACCCTGTCTGACATCATTATAGAAACGCAAAAAACGGGTTTTAGTCGTTTTTTCTCCGGAAAAAGCTGAGAACCATTCAATGGCCGAGTGGGAACGACAGGAGCTGAAACAAGTTTTTAAAAACCAAAAAAAAACCAAAAAGGAGTATCTCATGATTAGTCATACATGGTATCAGGTATCAGATAACGGGGACGGTCGTAAGTAAACAAGCTGGCTGCCTGTGAATCAGCGCACAGAAAACACGGACATTTGCAGAGCTTTTTTGAGATGTTATAGTAATAAAATAATGACTTGGATCGCATTATTGAGGAGTTTGGTGATAAAACGAGTGATCAGGAGATGATTGATCGGTATGTACGACTATTATTATTATTATTATTATTATTTATTTCTTACATAGGTGATAGCGAACGAAAGGGTGGGGCGGGGCTGGAGATGCCTAGTGAGTGCTTTGTTGATATGCAGGGCCTTTTAAACCCGTTTGACTGTGGGGAAAAATACTTTTAAACAGCGCGTCTAAAATTAACTGCGCGTGTGAAAATAAATTAGACCTGGCGTGCCTGACGCGCGATTAATAAATGGACTGCAAAGGGTTAATGTATTTGCATTGCTCCTCACTATCTTGTAAAGCGCTTCGTGATCCACTATGAAAGGCGCTATATAAAATAAATATTGATTGATTTATTGATTAACGTTTCTCTGACCTGTTTCCAGACTCGACAGGATCTGCGGAGAGCGAGTCCGAGGAAGAGGAGGGGGGAGAGGAGGAGGAGGAGGAGGAGGAGGAGGAGGAGGGGGGTGACATCAGCATGGCCTTCCTCCTCAAACCAGACCACCCCCACTCGGAGCAGCCCCCCCAGCGGGGAGAGGGAGAGGTGGAGGGGCAGAGCAAGGCGGGTCCCCCCGCGCGCCCCAAAAAGGAAATCACCGACATCGCTGCCACAGCAGAGAGCCTGCAGCCCAAGGGTTACACCCTAGCCACTGCACAGGTAAACCAGCAGCAAGGCCACTCCAGCCCTCGAGGGACAGGGGACGGGGTGGGGGTGGGGAATCTTCTGGCTTAAATTCCAACTTCAGCTCTCGATTTTTTCAACTTTTAATCAATCTCATTATTTGTTCAGTTTGGACATGATTTAGATTTTTTTTCAGTTCAATTTTTTTTAACAAATGCACTTAATTTATTTTAAGGAACACGACCTGTAAAACATTCTGAGGCTTGGGAGAGGGAAGGGTTACATGTGCCTGATGATAATTAGACCGATTAAGTAATTAAGAGCTTGGGTTGGAACGAATGCCAACCCCCCTGTTTTTTTTTAGTGCAGCGGGCACAGCAGTGTGATCCATTCCAGGTTTTACTACCAGCTTGATCAGCCCCCAGTGTGTCTAGGTAACAAGCTCAGGTGTGTCTCATTATTAAACTCCCAGTGAAACCAGGATTGGATCACACTGCTGTGCAACGGGAGTCTGATTCCCATCCCTGTGATGATAACCAGCATTATTATTGCAGGGGATGGGAATCAAACTCTAATACACAACAGTGTGATCCATTCAGGTTTTACTACCAGCTTGATCAGCCCCCAGTGTGTCTAGCTAACAAGCTCAGGTGTGTTAAACTGCTAGTGAAACCAGGACTGGATCACACTGCTGTGCAACGGGAGTCTTTATTCCCAACACAGCAATGGGAACTGTACCTTGCTCTTACACTCTCTCTCTCTCCCTCTCCCTTTCCCTCCCTCCTCTCCCCCTCTCTCTCTCTCTCTCTCTCCCCTCCCCCTCTCTCTCCCCCTCTCCCCCTCCCTCCCTCTCCCTCCCCTCTCCCTCTCCCTCCTCTCTCTCCTCTCCCCCCCTCTCCCCTCTCCCCTCCCTCTCCCCTCCCCTCTCTCTCCTCTCTCCCCTCCCTCTCACCCTCTCCCTCCTCTCTCCCTCTCCCCCCTCTCTCTCTCTCCCCTCCCTCCCTCTCTCCCCCCCTCCCCCCTCTCCGTCCCCGTCTCTCAGGTGAAGACCCCCATCCCGTTTCTCTTGCACGGTACCCTGCGGGAGTACCAGCACATTGGGCTGGACTGGCTTGTCACCATGTATGAGAAGAAGCTCAACGGGATACTGGCCGACGAGATGGGACTGGGCAAGACCATCCAGACCATCTCCTTACTGGCGCACCTGGCCTGCGAGAAAGGTACAGCCACACCTCATTAAACAAACAAGAAAACAAGTTGCCACATCTAAACATTTAAAACAAATAAAAAAAAATATATATATATATATAAATAAAGAACATAAGAAAGTTTACAAACGAGAGGAGGCCCCATTCAGCCCATCTTGCTCGTTTGGTTGTTAGTAGCTTATTGATCCCAGAATCTCATCAAGCAGCTTCTTGAAGGATCCCAGGGTGTCGGCTTCAACAACAATACTGGGCAGTTGGTTCCAGACCCTCACAATTCTGTGTAAAAAAAGTGCCTCGTATTTTCTGTTCTGAATGCCCCTTTATCTAATCTCCATTTGTGACCCCTGGTCCTTGTTTCTTTTTTCATATATATATATAGGATTCTACAATATTTTAGCCTCTGAAACGTCCTCAATACTTTCGCATTGATGCTGTAGTTTGTGCACCTTTTTACTAGTACTTAAGTTTTTTATATTTTATTTTTTTGGGGGTTTAATATTCTAGTGTGCATAGCGTTTAAATCTTACATAGATATATTTATTATACATGCATACTAGAAGACTGTGTGGTCCAGCGGTTAAAGAAAAGGGCTTGCAACCAGGAGGTCCCCGGTTCAAATCCCACCTCAGCCACTGACTCGCTGTGTGACCCTGAGCAAGTCACTTCACCTCCTTGTGCTCCGTCTTTCGGGTGAGACGTAGTTGTAAGTGACTCTGCAGCTGATGCATAGTTCACACACCCTAGTCTCTGTAAGTCGCCTTGGATAAAGGCGTCTGCTAAATAAACAAATAATAATACAGTTTAGCATCACCTGCAATATGTATATATGTGAACGTGATTTTTATCTTTTATTTAACATCAGGTACAAATGAAACTAGAAAATGATATTGCAAAATGGCAGTAGATTTATAAAAAGAGTTTTAAAATACACCAGCATTGCAGGTTTATTATACAGGTGTGGCTAAATGTCTTGCATCACCCTGGAATTTTAGGATCGAGACAATAAAAAAAAAACGATTTAGATCTTTTGTTTAACATCATGTCATCAAAAACTACCAAATGATATCACAAAAAAAAAGAGTCTGCCGGAAGCCATAATCGCAGTACAGTAAGTATTTCATGTTAGATTTCGAAATGTCACGTTTTTCCAGTCAGTTTTTCATTAAGTATCTGGGAAAACTCCAAAGCGCTGGGTGTGGAATTCAATATGTTAACAAGGGAACATTATTCAGCAGCTTTCATTGGACTCTATGAAGCTGAGGGAGTTCATTCTATATAGAGGGTGTGGAATTCAATATGTTAACAAGGGAACAGCTTTATTCTTATGAAGCTGAGGGGAGTTCATTTCATTGGATTCAATATGTTAACAAGGGAACATTATTCAGCAGCTTTCATTGGACTATATGAGGGAGTTCATTCTATATAGAGGGGGTGGAATTCAATATGTTAACAAGGGAACATTATTCAGCAGCTTTCATTGGACTCTGTGAAGCTGAGGGAGTTCATTCTATATAGAGGGGTGGAATTCAATATGTTAACAAGGGAACATTATTCAGCAGCTTTCATTGGACTCTATGAAGCTGAGGGAGTTCATTCTATATAGAGGGGTGGAATTCAATATGTTAACAAGGGAACATTATTCAGCAGCTTTCATTGGACTCTGTGAGGGAGTTCATTCTGAGGGAGTTCATTCAATATGTTATTATAGCTTTCATTGGACTCTGTGAAGCTGAGGGAGTTCATTCTATATAGAGGTGGGATGGTAAGCGTTTGCACGTCTCTGTACACACACGCTATCTCCAGGCTACAGTCCATCTCTCCCAATCAGTAACACGGCCAGATCAAAGGAAAAAAAAAAAATATTTCAGTGTGATACTTCATCTTGGAGCAATACTAAAAAAACTCTGCTTTGAAAAGCCTTGGATTGTAATGGTTTTAATGATGTCTGTATTGCTGGTGAATGCTAATGCCATTTCCTTATTTGTCTCTCTCTGTTTCGTGTGTTTTTGCCTGTCTGTGTGTGTCTGTGTCTGTTTCCTGTCTCCTGTCTTGTGTGTCTGTCTGTCTCTGATTCCTGTCTGTGTGTCTTGTGTATGTGTGTTCGTCTGTGTTTCCTGTGTTTCCTGTGTGTGTGTGTCTGTCTCTCGTGTGTGTCTGTCTGTTTCTGTGTGTCTGTCGCTATGTGTTTCCTATCTCTGTGTGTTTCTCCTGTGTGTGTGTTTCCGGTGTTTGTTTGTCTGTGTTTCCCATCTGTGTTTCCTGACTGTGTCTGTTTCCTGTCTCTGTGTGTGTGTGTCTGTGTTTCCTGTCTGTGTGTGTGTCTCCTGTGTGTTTTTGTCTGTGTGTGTGTCTCCTGTGTGTCTGTTTTCTCTGTGTGTGTGTGTCTCCTGTGTGTCTGTTTCTGTGTGTCTGTTTCCTGTCTCTGTGTGTGTGTCTCTTCACAGGTAACTGGGGTCCACATCTCATCATTGTACCTACCAGTGTGATTCTGAACTGGGAGATGGAGTTCAAGCGCTGGTGTCCTGGCTTCAAGATCCTCACTTACTACGGAGCGCAGAAAGAGCGGAAACTCAAGAGACAGGTGAGCCGGGGTCGTTCTGTAACTCTGCACTTAGTAATTCATTTGTAATTCAACAGTGTTGTGTTTTCAACTGCTCTTCGTCACCCCCCCTCCGTCCCATTTATCATTTCTTTTGAAACAAGCGTTCTCTAGAAAGTTTCTGTGTTTCGTACTCACAATCGCTGCTTGGCAGAACAAACGGAGTGAAACACCTTAGCGATGTGGGGAGGTGTTGGTGGGACTTTTTTTCAGTGTAATTTTGTAATTGACATTTACTACTGCGTAATTGGGGGAAAAAATAGCATTATAATTTCAGCAAACAGTGCTGCTGTAATTGGAATTGGGATTTATAATTGAACCCAGGTCTGTCCAGCAGTAACACAACCCCTTATACAGCAGGCTGTAGTTGCGTCAAGTTTGAGATATTTTTACAGTTATCACAGGGAGGAGAATAAGACTCCCGTTGCCCAGCAGTGTGATCCATTCCTGGTTTTGCTAGGAGTTTAATAATCAGACACACCTGAGCTTGTTACCTAGACACACTGGGGGCTGATCAAGCTGGTAGTACAACATGTGTTGTGGTTAAATAATCTTGCTTAGGCTTTTTATTTTTTTTAGGCTAATGTCTTTCAATAACACTGATGAAGGCACTAGAGCCCAAACGCTGGTCTGCTTGACTCAGTTTAGTTTCAATCAAACGCTGATGAAGGCACTAGAACCCAAGAGCCCAAACGCTGGTCTGCTTGACTCAGTTTAGTTTCAATAACGCTGATGAAGGCCAACTAGAGCCCAAACGCTGGTGTGCTTGACTCAGTTTAGTTTCAGTAAGGCTGATGAAGGCACTAGAGCCCAAACGCTGGTCTGCTTGACTCAGTTTAGTTTCAATAACACTGATGAAGGCACTAGAGCCCAAACGCTGGTCTGCTTGACTCAGTTTAGTTTCAATAACACTGATGAAGGCACTAGAGCCCAAACGCAGGTCTGCTTGGCTGTCTCTTTAGTTACCTGAATTTTTAATCCCAGCCTGTATTTCAGAAACCTGTTTAACGCTCAACGCTTTTTAAGTGTGCTTTTCTGAATGTGGAAAGATGTTGAAATATATATATATATATATATATATATATTGTTTTCCATTCTTCTGTGCTGTGATCTCAGGGTTGGACAAAACCCAACGCCTTCCACGTGTGCATCACGTCTTACAAGCTGGTGCTGCAGGACCACCAGGCCTTCCGTCGCAAGAACTGGAAGTATTTGATCCTGGATGAGGCGCAGAACATAAAGAACTTCAAATCCCAGCGCTGGCAGAGCCTGCTGAACTTCAACAGGTGAGAGGGAGTGTGTGTGTGTGTGTGTTGTTATTATTATTATTATTATTATTATTATTATTATTATTATTATTTTATTTATTTCTTATTATTTATTTCTTAGCAGACGCCCTTACCCAGGGCGACTTACAATCGTAAGCAAATACATTTCAAGTGTTACAATACAAGTAATACAATAAGAGCAAGAAATACAATAACTTTTGTTCAAGTGTGACAAACCACAATTCAATAATACAGCAGATAATAGTGATGGTTACATCAGGATATGATTAAATAGTGATAGTTACATCAGGATATGATTAAATACAAAATACTACAGGTTAAACACTTGGCAGATTACAGTATTCTGAAGTACAGGATTAAATGCAGTAAAATAGGGGCAGATAAGAGCAAAATAAAGCACATTTAAATGAAGGGTGATAGTGTCCCAGGATACAAACAGAGGAGTTCTATAGGTGCTGTTTGAAGAGGTGAGTCTTAAGGAGGCGCGGAATGTGGTCAGGGACTGGGCGGTCCTGACATCTGTAGGAAGGTCATTCCACCACTGTGGAGCAAGGGTGGAGAAGGAGGCGGGCTCTGGAGACAGGGGGCGGGAGGAGGTAGAGCCAGTCTTCTAGTGCAGGCGGAGCGGAGAGGTCAAGTGGGGGTGTAGGGGAGATGAGGGTCTGGAGGTAGTGGGTGCAGTCTGGTCAAGGCATCTGTAGGCTGGTACAGGAGTCTTGAACTGGATGCAAGCGGTGATCGGGAGCCAGTGGAGCGGCGGAGTAGTGGAGTAAGCGTGGGCAAAGCGAGGCAGAGAGAGCACCAGGCGGGCAGCAGAGTTCTGGATGAGCTGGAGCGGACGGGTGGCGGGCGCGAGGGAGGCCAGCCAGGAGGGAGTTGCAGTAGTCTAGGCGGGAGAGTACCAGGGCCTGGACCAGGAGCTGGGTGTGTGTGTGTGTGTGTGTGTGTGTCTCTGGGAGAATGTCAACTGCTTTACAAACGCTCGTCCGATTGATCTCAGAACTTTGTCAAGTTGTGTTTAACCCTTTGCGGTCCGTTTTTATTTCCGCGCCCGTCGGGTCTAATTTTATTTTCACACGCGCTGTGTATTTTAGACGCGCTGTTTTCAAAGTCGGTTTATTCGCAGTAAAACAGTTTTTAAAAGGCTCTGCAGATCAACAGGACTCTCGGTACTGCATCTCCAGCCCCGCTCCTTGTTCGCTGTATTTATCACATACCTCTTCATAGTCATCTCCTGATCAGTCGTTTTATCACCAAACTCCTCAGTAATGCGATCCAAGTCATTATTTTATTACTATAACATCTCAAAAAAGCTCTGCAAATGTCTGCTGTCTCCTACCCTCTGTCCTCCGTCTGTCTCCACACTTAATTTCCAACCGTGTCCCCTCTGGTCCTGGAATATACAGCTGTGGCCAAAAGTTTCGCATCCCCCTCTATATACAGAATTAATTTGCTCAGCTTCATAGAGTCCAATGAAAGCTGCTGAATAATGTTCCCTTGTTAACATATTGAATTCCACCCCCTCTATATAGAATGAACTCCCTCAGCTTCATAGAGTCCAATGAAAGCTGCTGAATAATGTTCCTTGTTAACATATTGAATTCCACACCCTCTATATAGAATGAACTCCCTCAGCTTGAATAATGTCCAATGAAACCCCTGCTGAATAATGTTCCCTTGTTAACATATTGAATTACACACCCCTCTATATAGAATGAACTCACTCAGCTTCATAGAGTCCAATGAAAGCTGCTGAATAATGTTCCCTTGTTAACATATTGAATTCCACACCCTCTATATAGAATGAACTCCTCAGCTTCATAGAGTCCAATGAAAGCTGCTGAATAATGTTCCCTTGTTAACATATTGAATTACACACCCTCTATATAGAATGAACTCCCTCAGCTTCATAGAGTCCAATGAAAGCTGCTGAATAATGTTCCTTGTTAACATATTGAATTACACACCCTCTATATAGAATGAACTCACCCAGCTTCATAGAGTCCAATGAAAGCTGCTGAATAATGTTCCTTGTTAACATATTGAATTCACACCCTCTATATAGAATGAACTCCCTCAGCTTCATAGAGTCCAATGAAAGCTGCTGAATAATGTTCCTTGTTAACATACTGAATTCCCCCCTAGAATGAACTCCTCATAGAGAATGAATGTTCCCTTGTTAACATATTGAACCCACCCCTCTATATAGAATGTCCAATGAAAGCTGCTGAATAATGTTCCCTTGTTAACATATTGAATTACACACCCTCTATATAGAATGAACTCCCCCAGCTTCATAGAGTCCAATGAAAGCTGCTGAATAATGTTCCCTTGTTAACATATTGAATTCCACCCCTCTATATAGAATGAACTCCCTCAGCTTCATAGAGTCCAATGAAAGCTGCTGAATAATGTTCCTTGTTAACATATTGAATTCCACACCCTCTATATAGAATGAACTCCCTCAGCTTCATAGAGTCCAATGAAAGCTGCTGAATAATGTTCCTTGTTAACATATTGAATTCCACACCCTCTATATAGAATGAACTCAATCAGCTTCATAGAGTCCAATGAAAGCTGCTGAATAATGTTCCTTGTTAACATATTGAATTCCACACCCTCTATATAGAATGAACTCCCTCAGCTTCATAGAGTCCAATGAAAGCTGCTGAATAATGTTCCCTTGTTAACATATTGAATTCCACACCCTCTATATAGAATGAACTCCCTCAGCTTCATAGAGTCCAATGAAAGCTGCTGAATAATGTTCCCTTGTTAACATATTGAATTACACATATATAAATGAACTTTGGAGTTTTCCCCAGATACTGAATAATGTTCCCTTGTTAACAAAATCTAACCATGAAGTACTGCTATTATGGCTGCTGGTAGACTCTCTTTTTCAGACTCCTTTCTTTTGATTTGCAGGATGTTAAATACAAAGATCTAAAATGACGTTCCTATTGTTAATTATTTGTATTTAATTTGTTTCAATCCTATATAATTCTAGGCGATTTTGCTGTACTGGAGTCCGTGTTTCTGACCCCTGTGTTTTTTGTGTTGCCTTGCCAGCCAGCGTCGGTTGCTGTTGACAGGAACGCCCTTGCAGAACAGTCTGATGGAGCTGTGGTCTCTGATGCACTTTCTGATGCCTCATGTGTTCCAGTCGCACCGCGAGTTCAAGGAGTGGTTCAGCAACCCGCTCACCGGCATGATCGAGGGGAGCCAAGAGTACAATGAGAATCTGATCAAGAGGCTGCACAAGGTGAGGGGAGAGGGAGGGGTGCGAGAGCCTGGTCAAGAGGCTGCACAAGAGGAGAAGAGGAGGAGGAAGGAGAAAGGGAGGGGAGGAAGAGGAGGAGAAGGAGAAAGGGAGGGGGAGAAGAGGAGGAGAAAGGGAGGGGTATAACGAGAAACTGATTTTATTATATATAGCTTTTCAATGTAATAAATCTAGACCAAACTAATCCTGTTTTATTGTGCTCGCTCTCGCTCTCTCTGTCGTTTTCTCTCTCTCTCTCTCTCTCTCAGGTGCTACGCCCCTTCCTCCTGCGCAGGATCAAGGTCGATGTTGAGAAGCAGATGCCCAAAAAATATGAGCACGTAATCCACTGCCGGCTGTCCAAGAGACAGCGCTGCCTCTACGATGACTTCATGGCTCAGAGCTCGTGAGTGCAGCTCCTTTTCTAACCTCTAGGAGGCTTGCTGCTCCAGGTGGTTAAAGAAAAGGGGTCTTGATACCAGGAGGTTCAAATCCCGGCCACTGACTCCCTGTGTGTGTGTGTGTGTGACCCTGAGCGAGTCGCTTCACCTCCTTGTTCTCCGTCCTTCGGATGAGATGTAAAACAAACGAGCTCCTATTGGAAGTGACACTGCAGCAGCAGCAGTTGTTGATGATGCAGAGTTCACCCCCCCTAGTCTCTAAGACTAGATAAAAGCGTCCGCTGAGTGACTCGTTGAATAACTGCTTGCTGGACTGGAGGGTCACTTTTTAGTTCCTCTCCTAACTTTTGGGAGCAGCTGCTGCACAAACCACTCTTTGTTTTTGGTCACCTGACCCTTCATCTTATAGCCACCTGGATGCAAGTTTCAATGGAGTGTTTTAATGTAATGGAATCGATAGGTCCTGATCGTTTCAATAATAGACTTTATAGAGATTAGTTCTGAACCCTAGGACTGAGCTCAGTAGACTTGATAGAGGGCAGTTTGTAGCCCCTGTGTGTAGGACAGGCTGCCTGCTTTCCTTCCTCTCAATCCTTAGCACCTTAACAGGTCCTGGCCTCTGTGCAGTAGGTCTGGATTTGGTAGCTGGTGCTGACAGGAAAAATCTCCCTTTGCAACCCAGGGCTGGACCCCACAGTGCCGGCCTTGTTACTTACTGGGAGAGACATGCGTTGCTGCCTGGAGATAGCGTGTGACTAGACTGACTGCCTGCTGTTCCTTTCAGTGTCATAAAAATGTGACTTGAAGAGGTGTTTTTCGAGCTCCATTACTGGATTGTCCGGTCGGAGCTCTCCGCAGAAATGAGGGGCTGACAATCAGGCGAGGGTGGCTGGTGTCGATCGGGCTGATTTCACCCTTCAGAGTGAATTAAGAAACAGCTGCTTGGGTTTGTGACGGTCGCTGCTTCCCTCTCCCGATAGTCAGCCCCTGGTTCCTGCAGAGAGCTCTGTCCGGATGATCCAGTAATGGAGCTCTACAAAACACCTCTTTAATTCAATTCAAATTCAAAGATGCTTTATTGGCAGGACTACAGCATAAGAATTGCCAAAGCACAGTAAATAATACAAATAAAAACATCACACCAAATGATTACAGAACATAAATCGATATAAAAAGATCCAAAAATATTTAAATAAGACATATTAAGATACTTTTTATTTTTCTCCCTCCCCCCTTCTTCCCTCCCTCTCTCTCTGTCTCACACTCTCTCCCCTCCTTTGTTCTCACCTCTTTCTCTGTCTCGCTCGCTCTCCTCTTGTTCTCTCTCCCCCTCTCGCTTTCTCCCCTCCTATTTTTTGTTCTTCCTCGTCTCTTTCTCTCTCTCTCTCTTCTGTCTCTGTCTCTCTCTCTCTGTCTTCTGTCTCTCTCCCCTCTTGTGTTCTCTCTCGCTCTCTCTCCCGTCTTGTGTTCTCTTTCTTCCTCCCCTCTCTCACCGCGCAGGACGCGAGAGACTCTGGCCAGCGGTCACTTCATGAGCGTGATCAACATCCTGATGCAGCTTCGGAAGGTGTGTAACCACCCTGACCTGTTTGACCCCCGGCCGGTGCACTCCCCCTTCATCACCAGCGGGATATGCTACACCACAGCCTCCCTGGCGCTCCAGGCCCTCCACAGGGACCCCTTCAAGGTAAGAGAGGAGAGGACTAGGGGGAGGGAGAGGGGACTGGTGCTCGGAGCTGTGGAAAGGACTCCTTCAAGTGAGAGGGAGAATGGACTGGGATATGCTATATTATCCAACCTCTCTCTCTCTCTCTCTCTCTCTCTCTCTCTCTCTCTCTCTCTCTCTCTCTCTCTCTCTCTCTCTCTCTCTCTCGCTCTCTCTCTCTCTCTCTCTCTCTCTCCTCTCTCTCTCTCTCTGTGTCTCTGTGTATCTCTCTCTCTCTCTCTGTCTCTCTCTGTATGTGTGTGTCTCTCTGTGTCTCTGTGTGTCTCTCTCTCTCTCTCTCTCTCTCTCCTCCCTCCATCTCTCTCGCTCTCCATCTGTCTGTGTGATTGAGTGTTTCGGAGTTGTGCTGTGTTAACCAGCCTCTTCCTGTCTCTCTGCAGCAGGTAGACCTCAGCATGTTTGACCTGGTCTCTCTGGAGCCGCACGTCTCTCTCTACGAAGCCGATGTGTTTCTGCCGCGCAGGAAGGTCACCCGACAACTCATTGAGGAGATCATGGATTCCCCCGCCCCGCCTCCACGCCCCAAACCCGTCAAGATGAAGGTCAACAGGTACCCCCCTCATCTTTTAAACAGCAATGGCAATCAGACTTCTATTACACAGCAGTGTGATCCATTCCAGGTTTTACTACCAGCTTGATCAGCCCCCAGTGTGTCTAGGTAACAAGCTCAGGTGTGTCTGATTATTAAACTCCTAGTGAAACCAGGACTGGATCACACTGCTGGGTAGCTCTGGAGTCTGATTCCCTTCCCCTGTGATGATAACCAGCATTATTATTGCAGGGATCAGAATCGAACTCCTATTGCCAGGTATTACTGTGAGTGAGTGTCGCCCATAGAAGTCTTTCTCAGCGTCTTCAGTGTAAATTCAACGGCAAACTGTGAGTCTTTTCAGCGCCTTCAGTGTAAATTCAATGACAAACGTTTCCACTAGAAGTCTGTCTCAGTTTTTTACTATAAGAAATGTAATTTTTTCCTTTTCTCCTCCTCCTCTCTGTAGGATGTTCCAGCCCATTCCGAAATCAGACGGCCGTACCGTTGTTTTGGTGAACAGCCCTCGCCCCTCTGCATCAGCCGCCCCCCCCTGCCAGAACCGTCTCCATGGAGACGGGGGTCCAGTCTGCGCTGGCTGCCCCCCTCCCTCACTGAGAGCCCCCCACCTCTTCCAAACGAATCAGAGCATCGTGACTCCAATACTGGCAGCACCCCTACCAGTCCCACAGCACGGTGAGGCTGGATGTCTACATTGGTTATATAAATTATACATACACACAGTAGATGCTACTGAACAACCTCTCGTTTTATATGGAACAATGATATAAGCTGTAGATGTAGAAATATGAAGCTGAAACACACATGTTTGAAATGTTAGTGTTTAAAAATTAACATGGGAAACATGAAATACCCAAACATAGAACTGATTATCCTACTGTCACGCCAGTTTAAAACATCATATGGGAGATACTGAAATTGAAGAAGGAATCTATGAAAAAGACCTAGGAGTTTATGTTGACTCAGAAATGTCTTCATCTAGACAATGTGGGGAAGCTATAAAAAAAGGCCAACAAGATGCTCGGATATATTGTGAAAAGTGTTGAATTTAAATCAAGGGAAGTAATGTTAAAACTTTACAATGCGTTAGTAAGACCTCACCTAGAATATTGTGTTCAGTTCTGGTCACCTCATTACAAAAAGGATATTGCTGCTCTAGAAAGAGTGCAAAGAAGAGCAACCAAAATTATCCGGGTTTAAAAGGCATGTCGTATGCAGACAGGCTAAAAAGAATTGAATCTATTCAGTTTTGAACAAAGAAGACTACGTGGTGATCTGATTCAAACATTCAAAATCCTAAAAGGTATAGACAATGTCAACCCAGGGACTTTTTGACCTGAAAAAAAAACAAGGACCAGGGTCACAAATGGAGATAAAGGGGCATTCAGAACAGAAAATAGGAGGCACTTTTACACAGAGAATTGTGAGGGTCTGGAACCAACTCCCCAGTAATGTTGTTGAAGCTGACACCCTGGGATCCTTCAAGAAGCTGCTTGATGAGATTCTGGGATCAATAAGCTACTAACTACTAACCCCCTCCCGCTGAAACCCATCCTAATTTTTGCGGGCCAGTTTGAAAGCCACGGTTCTTCCCCTGTCCTCCAGAAACACGCAGTTGTAAAGTCAGTGTGTTCTAAAAGCTGGATGAAGTCTGGGCTTAAATCACACGCGTGTGCGCTCTGTACCGCTGGCAGCCGGTAATAAAGCGGTCAGAAATAACCGAGCGTTGTCTGTATCAGGGTTGCTAATAACCTGCATCTACTGTGTGTGTAGCGAGAGAGAGAGGGAGAGAGATATTACTATACATACACGCTCAGCTCTGTCAAAGTCTTGCATCACCCTCTATGTAGAATTAACAGATTTTGCTTCTTAGTCGAATGTAAACCTGCTGAATAATGTTCCCTTGTTAACATATTGAATTCCACACCCTCTATATAGAATGAACTCCCTCAGCTTCATAGAGTCCAATGAAAGCTGCTGAATAATGTTCCCTTGTTAACATATTGAATTCCACACCCTCTATATAGAATGAACTCACTCAGCTTCATAGAGTCCAATGAAAGCTGCTGAATAATGTTCCCTTGTTAACATATTGAAACCCTCTATATAGAATTCCACAGCTTCATAGAGTCCCTCTGAATAATGTTCCCTTGTTAATGAACTCACTCCCACTAGCTTCATAGAGTCCAATGAAAGCTGCTGAATAATGTTCCTTGTTAACATACTGAATTACACACCGCTTTCTATAGACTTCATAGAGGTTAGTTCTGAACTTCATAGTGTGAGTTTCTAACTGCTCAAACTCCTGGTTCATTTCAATAACCCTTCATTGAGGGACTGGGTGCAGCAGCAGCAGCAGCAGGGCTAGTGTGAGTTTCTAACCCTGCTCAAACTCCTGGCTCCTGATCATTTCAATATTAATAATAATAATACTAGACTTCATTGAGGGGAGCTCTGAACCCCAGGACTGGGTGCAGCAGCAGCAGCAGCAGGGCTAGTGTGAGTTTCTCACCCTGCTCAAACTCCTGGCTCCTGATCATTTCAATAATAATAATAATAAATAATAAATAATCATTGAGGGGACTTCATTGAGGCAGGGCTCTGAACCCCAAACTCCTGGACTGATCTCAATAGACTTGATAGGGGGGCAGTGCAGCAGCAGCAGCCTGCTCAAACTCCTGTGTGGGACAGCCTTCCTGCTTTCCTTCCTCTCAATCCTCAGCACCTTAACAGGTCCTGGCCTCTGTGCAGTAGGTCTGGATTTGGTAGCTGGTGCTGACAGGAAAAAATCTCCCTTTGCAACCCAGGGCTGGACCCCACAGTGCCGGCCTTGTTACTTACTGGGAGAGACATGCGTTGCAGCCTGGAGATAGCGTGTGAAAAGAGATTTAAGGGTGCAGGGCAGTAGATTTATAAAAAGAGTTTAAAATACACCAGCATTGCAGGTTATTATACAGGTGTGGCTAAATGTCTTACATCACCCTGGAATTTTTGGATCGAGAGAATAAAAAAAGACAATTTTGATCTTTTGTTTAACATCATGTCATCAAAAACTACCAAATGATATCACAAAAAAAAAAAAAAAAGTCTGCCGGAAGCCATAATCGCAGTCCAGCAAGTATTTCATGTTAGATTTCGAAATGTCACGTTTTTCATGTCAGTTTTGTCGTTAAGTATCTGGGAAAACTCCAAAGCGGCCTGTGTGTAATTCAATATGTTAACAAGGGAACATTATTCAGCAGCTTTCATTGGACTCTATGAAGCTGAGGGAGTTCATTCTATACAGAGGGTGTGTAATTCAATATGTTAACAAGGGAACATTATTCAGCAGCTTTCATTGGACTCTATGAAGCTGAGGGAGTTCATTCTATATAGAGGGTGTGGAATTCAATATGTTAACAAGGGAACATTATTCAGCAGCTTTCATTGGACTCTATGAAGCTGAGGAGTTCATTCTATATAGAGGGGTGGAATTCAATATGTTAACAAGGGAACATTATTCAGCAGCTTTCATTGGACTCTTTGAAGCTGAGGGAGTTCATTCTATATAGAGGGTGTGGAATTCAATATGTGAACAAGGGAACATTATTCAGCAGCTTTCATTGGACTCTATGAAGCTGAGGGAGTTCATTCTATATAGAGGGGGTGGAATTCAATATGTTAACAAGGGAACATTATTCAGCAGCTTTCATTGGACTCTATGAAGCTGAGGGAGTTCATTCTATATAGAGGGTGTGGAATTCAATATGTTAACAAGGAACATTATTCAGCAGCTTTCATTGGACTCTATGAAGCTGAGGGAGTTCATTCTATATAGAGGTGTGGAATTCAATATGTTAACAAGGGAACATTATTCAGCAGCTTTCATTGGACTCTATGAAGCTGAGGGAGTTCATTCTATATAGAGGGGGTGGAATTCAATATGTTAACAAGGGAACATTATTCAGCAGCTTTCATTGGACTCTATGAAGCTGAGGGAGTTCATTCTATATAGGGGTGTAATTCAATATGTTAACAAGGGAACATTATTCAGCAGCTTTCATTGGACTCTATGAAGCTGAGGGAGTTCATTCTATATAGAGGGGTGGAATTCAATATGTTAACAAGGGAACATTATTCAGCAGCTTTCATTGGACTCTATGAAGCTGAGTGAGTTCATTCTATATAGAGGGTGTAATTCAATATGTTAAGGAACATTATGTTAACAGCTGAGGGAGTTCATTCTATATAGAGGGGTGGAATTATTAACAAGGGAACATTATTTTCATTGGACTCTATGAAGCTGAGGGAGTTCATTCTATATAGAGGGGTGGAATTCAATATGTTAACAAAGGAACATTATTCAGCAGCTTTCATTGGACTCTGAAGCTGAGGGAGTTCATTCTATATAGAGGGGTGGAATTCAATATGTTAACAAGGAACATTATTCAGCAGCTTTCATTGGACTCTATGAAGCTGAGGGAGTTCATTCTATATAGAGGGGTGGAATTCAATATGTTAACAAGGGAACATTATTCAGCAGCTTTCATTGGACTCTGAAGCTGAGGGAGTTCATTCTATATAGAGGGGTGGAATTCAATATGTTAACAAGGAACATTATTCAGCAGCTTTCATTGGACTCTATGAAGCTGAGGGAGTTCATTCTATATAGAGGGGTGGAATTCAATATGTTAACAAGGGAACATTATTCAGCAGCTTTCATTGGACTCTATGAAGCTGAGGAGTTCATTCTATATAGAGGGTGTGGAATTCAATATGTTAACAAGGAACATTATTCAGCAGCTTTCATTGGACTCTATGAAGCTGAGTGAGTTCATTCTATATAGAGGGTGTGGAATTCAATATGTTAACAAGGAACATTATTCAGCAGCTTTCATTGGACTCTATGAAGCTGAGGAGTTCATTCTATATAGAGGGGTGGAATTCAATATGTTAACAAGGAACATTATTCAGCAGCTTTGATTGGACTCTATGAAGCTGAGGAGTTCATTCTATATAGAGGGTGTGAATTCAATATGTTAACAAGGGAACATTATTCAGCAGCTTTCATTGGACTCTATGAAGCAAAACGAGTTATTTTGGCCAGAGCTCGATATTTAGATTTTCCTACTGTCTCGAGCAATCAAGTGTATGAAACCGTGTGTCTACAAAGAGGATATAGAAGAGACACTACAGCTCTTAGCGCTGCGCAAACCAGTTACTGGATCACCTGGACTGAGCTCTCCACAGAAATCGAGGGTGGCTGGTGACGATCGGGCTGATTTCACCTTTCAGAGCGAAACGAGTGAAGGAGAAACAGCTGCTTGGGTTTGTGACGATCGCTGCTTTTTCTTCAGACTCTGCGGAGAACAGCGACCCACAAACCCAAGCAGCTGTTTCTTAATTCGCTCTGAACCGGTGAAAATCATCCCGATTTTTTTGACACCAGAGACTCTCGCCTGTTTTCTGCAGAGAGCTCCGTCCGGACAATCCCAAATTCCTCGCTGCAGTATAACGCACCCCTGCTACGCGCTGTAGTTGCTTCAGACAAAGGGTACCACAGTTGTGGGTAAGCACAGTGCATATCTGGAACAATCCTACTTGGGAATAATCTCATCCTTTCTTTCTCTTTCGCAGGCTCCTCTTCCCTTCTGCCAGTCCCGTCTCCGGTCCCTCCGACCGCGGTGAAACCCAGCTCGGCGGCCCCACCCCTGCCAGTGCTGGCTGTCCGGTCCCCTGTGGGCCAGGCAGTCCCCTCCTCCTCTTCCCCTTCCCCTTCCTCCTCCTCCTCCTCCTCCCCCCCCTCCACTTCACTCAGCACAGCAGCTGTGATGAAAACAGTCTGTCTCCCTGTTGCTAATGCCTCTGGCCAACCAGCCAGCTCCCCTCCAGCACTGACCGGCTACGCCGTGCCAGCGTCCGGCGGAACGGTCACTCAAAGGGTCATCCTCTCTCCGGACATGCAAGCACGCTTGCCCTGTAAGTATCCAGTGCTGGGGTGTCGGACTCCAGCCCTCGAGGGACATGGGGGTCTTCTGGTTTTTCAATCCAACTTTAAGCTTTCGATTTTTTAACATAATTGATTGAATTATTGTGGAGTAGTGGTTAGGGCTCTGGACTCTTGACCGGAGGGTCGTGGGTTCAATCACAGGTGGGGGACACTGCTGCTGTACCCTTGAGCAAGGTACTTTACCTAGATTGCTCCAGTAAAAACCCAACTGTATAAATGGGGAATTGTATGTAAAAATAATGTGATATCTTGTAACAATTGTAAGTCGCCCTGGATAAGGGCATCTGCTAAGAAATAAATAATAATAATAATATTTGCTCAATTGGATAAGTTTAAATATCTTTTTCCAGATCTTTTTACAATCGATTTAAAAAAAAAAAAAAAATGAAATGCACTTGATTTCAAGATTCAAGGCACGCTGCCTATAAAACATTTTGAGGCTGGGGAGAGAAGTGTTAAATGTGTCTTAAGGTATTTTAAAAAAAAAAAAATTTCAACTAATTAAACTAAGTAATTAATTAGAGAGCTCGGGCGGGTTGGAATGAAAGCCAGAAGATGCTACAGGCCCCCTCCAGGAACTGAGTGGCGCCCCTGTTTTAAATCTCGCCGTTAGATTTTCATCGAGTGTTATCCTGTTTGCTATGTATAGTCGATTTTGTTCTATACCCTGGTATGCAGCATGTTATTGGATGTGTGTGTGCAGGGATGGGAATCAGACTCCTATTGCACAGCAGTGTCACCCAGTCCAGGTTTTACTACCAGCTTGATCAGCCCCCAGTGTGTCTAGGTAACAAGCTCAGGTGTGTCTGATTTATTAAACTCCTAGTGAAACCAGGAATGGATCAAACTCCTGATCATTTCAATAATAATACTAGACTTCATTGAGGGGAGCTCTGAACCCCAGGACTGGGGTGCAGCAGCAGCAGGGCTAGTGTGAGTTTCTAACCCTGCTCAAACTCCTGGCTCCTGATCATTTCAGTATTAATAACAGACTTTGTTGAGGTTAGTTCTGAAACCTAGGACTGAGCTCAGTAGACTTGATAGAGGGCAGTTTGTAGCCCCTGTGTGTAGGACAGGCTGCCTGCTTTCCTTCCTCTCAATCCTCAGCACCTTTAACAGGTCCTGGCCTCTGTGCAGTAGGTCTGGATTTGGTAGCTGGTGCTGACAGGAAAAATCTCCCTTTGCAACCCAGGGCTGGACCCCACAGTGCCGGCCTTGTTACTTACTGGGAGAGACACGCGTTGCAGCCTGGAGATAGCTCTCCTCCTGTTTTTAGATACATAGAGTTTAAACTATTGCACACTTTGTGAAATACTGGGATGGGAATCAGACTCCCGTTGCACAGCAGTGTGATCCATTCCTGGTTTCACTAGGAGTTTAATAATGACTTCTTGCCCAGAGATTATTTTTTCATTTTAGCTAATTCTTTCACTAGAGGTCAGACTATATCAATGTAATATTTAATTTTAGCAATACAAATCTCCTCCTTCTCCCTCTTTTCCCTAGCCCTCCCACACACCCTAGTTGTGTGAATGATCGCAAGAGGTTTTTATCAGCCCAGCAGACAGTTGCCTTTTTTTTCGTGTTTAGTCAAATAATTTAGGCCAGTTTTGCTTTCACCAATGGTAAAAATATCTGTCGTATAATTTTAGTAATACAAGTTTTCCTCTCCCCCTGTTCCCTCCTCTCATTTATTGTCTGTCTGTCTCTCGCGCTCTGTCTCTCGCTGTCTGTCTCTCGCACTCTTTCTCTCTTTCTCTGTCTCTCGCTCTCCCCTCTCCGTCTCTGTCTGTGTGTCTCCCTCTCCGTCTCTGTCTGTGTGTCTCTCTGTCTCTCTGTGTGTGTCTCTCTCTCTCTCTCTCTCTCTCTCTCTAGCAGGTGAGGTGGTCAGTATTGCCCAGCTGGCCTCTCTGGCCAGTCGGCCGGTTCAAACGGCTCAGGGCAGCAAGCCGGTCACTTTTCAAATCCAGGGGAATAAACTGACTCTGTCCGGAGCACAATTGCACCAGGTCAGCCTGACCGCACAACAGAGACCGGGACCTGGTGAGTGACCAGCGAAAGAGTCTTCATCATCATCATCATTATTATTATTATTATTATTATTATTAAAGCTGCTGCAGAGTCACTTCCAATAGGAGCTCGTTTGTTTTACATCTCATCCGAAGGACGGAGCACAAGGAGGTGAAGTGACTTGCTCAGGGTCACACACATACACACACACACACACACACACACACACAGGGAGTCAGTGGCTGAGCCGGGATTTGAACCTCCTGGTATCAAGACCCCTTTTCTTTAACCACTGGGACCAGCAAGCCTTTCATACAGAGAGGGGAAAGTATCAGTTTACTACCTGCTTTATATACAGTATATTCATCCTTTTTAAAAACCCACATTTTCCACCCTCGTCACGTCTCTATGTTGGCTTTTTTTTTTTGTATGTTTGTTTGTTTGTTTGTTTGTTTGTTTGTTTGTTTGTTTAATCACACTGCTGTGCAACTGGAGTCTTATTCCCATCCCTGTGATGATAACCAGCTTTATTATTGCAGGGCTGGGAATCAGACTCCTATTGCACAGCAGTGTCACCCATTCCAGGTTTTACTACCAGCTTGATCAGCCCCCAGTGTGTCTAGGTGACAAGCTCAGGTGTGTCTGATTATTAAACTGCTAGTGAAACCAGGACTGGATCACACTGCTGTGCAACTGGAGTCTTATTCCCATCCCTGTGATGATAACCAGCATTATTATTGCAGGGATGGGAATCAGACTCCTATTGCACAGCAGTGTCACCCATTCCAGGTTTTACTACCAGCTTGATCAGCCCCCAGTGTATCTAGCTAACAAGCTCAGGTGTGTCTGATTATTAAACTCCTAGTGAAACCAGGACTGGATCACACTGCTGTGCAACGGGAGTCTGATTACTAGCCCTGTTAAGCAGGGTTTATGAAATGTTAAATATTACGAGGCTGAAATTGCTTAAATATGCCTCATTGAATGATGAAACGTCTTTAAAATTGATTGAATTTCCAACAGATATATATTCTTTTAACTGTTTATTTCCAGCAGGTAATGTAGTTCACCTGGTCTCCACCGGAGGGCAGCACCACCTGATCAGCCAGCCCACACAGGTGGCCCTGATCCAGGCTATCAACCAGCAAGGCTGCAGCCAGCCGCAGCAGCCAGGGCCAGCAGGGGGGCCCCAGCGTGACGCCCACAACCGTCCCGGTGCCCATCTCCAGCACACAAGGTTTGTGGTCCTACACTCTCAACGCTAAGGCTGGAGGGTTTTAATAGTTAGTTAGGGAAGAAAAATCAGGGATGGGAATAGGCATTGCACAGCAGTTTGATCCGTTCCTGTTTTCGCAATTAATTTTAATAAGACACAACTGAGCTTGTTACCTAGTCACACTGGGGCTGATCAGGGATGGGAATCAGACTGCTATTGCACAGCAGCGTCGCCCATTCCAGGTTTTACTACCCAGTGTGTCAGGTAACCCCAGTGTGTCTAACTCCTAGGAAACCAGGACTGGATTAAACTGCTCAGGTGTGTCTGATTCCCATCCCTGATATAAACTCTACTGGAAGCCAAACCAGGATTTCATTCTATTAAACTGTGGAATTCAATATGTTAACAAGGGTCATTATTCCAGCTTTCATCCCTGTTCATTCTATATGGGGGTGGAATTCAATATGTTAACAAGGGAACATTATTCAGCTTTCATTGGACTCTATGAAGCTGAGGTATTTCATTCTATATAGGGGTGGAATTCAATATGTTAACAAGGGAACATTATTCAGCAGCTTTCATTGGACTCTATGAAGCTGAGGGAGTTCATTCTATATAGGGGTGGAATTCAATATGTTAACAAGGGAACATTATTCAGCAGCTTTCATTGGACTCTATGAAGCTGATGGAGTTCATTCTATATAGAGGGGTGGAATTCAATATGTTAACAAGGGAACATTATTCAGCAGTTTTCATTGGACTCTATGAAGCTGAGGGAGTTCATTCTATATAGAGGGTGTGGAATTCAATATGTTAACAAGGGAACATTATTCAGCAGCTTTCATTGGACTCTATGAAGCTGAGGGAGTTCATTCTATATAGAGGGTGGAATTCAATATGTTAACAAGGGAACATTATTATTCATTGGACTCAGCTGAGTGAGTTCATTTTCATTGGACTCTGTTAACAAGGGAACAAGCAGCTTTCATTGGAGGGAGTTAATTCTATATAGAGGGGGTGGAATTCAATATGTTAACAAGGGAACATTATTCAGCAGCTTTCATTGGACTCTATGAAGCTGAGGGAGTTCATTCTATATATAGAAGGGGGATAATATTTATTTAACCGATCACTTTTTAAGATAGCTAGTAAAGTAGAAAATCAGAAATCCTTTTTTTCCCCTCCTAACAACACTCTCTCTCTCCTCCAGTACCCTCTTCAGTCGTTACCAGCTCAGGGATTGTGAAAATTGTTGTTCGCCACGCTCCCAAAGAAGGGGTCCCCACCCTGGCTGTCCAGCCTTCACCTCGCGCCCCTCCGAACCCCGCAACGGGGATCCCGGGACAGGGGAACCCCAAAATTCAAGCGCAGGGGTTCCTCAGAGCCACCAACGCAGTCCCGCAATCTGCAACGACAACAAACTCTGCCAATGTGATCAGAACAGGGCTGCCTGTGTCGGTCTCCGCACAGCTGGTCAACACTGACTCCATGAGGCAGACCCTGCCTCCTTCTATACAGACAATCCGGACATCGCTGGCTCCCATCCGGGCCAGTTTAACCAGTGTGACCAGTACCAGTTCCAGGGCCCCCGCGGTGGCTGGGATGTTAGCCCAGGCACAGCTGTTGAATCCTGGGCAGCAGCAGCTGCACTCTTCGGCTGCTGTGACGAGCTACCCACACCCTCACCCCCCAGGCTCCAGCGCCACCGTGCCCCCTGTCAGAGCCCCCCTCCTCAGGGTGCTGCAGAGCAGTGTGGGAGGAGCTGAGCAAGGTGGGTGTGTGTCTGTATTTTTTGTAAGATTATATATGTGTGTGTGTGTGTGTGTGTGTTATTTGTGAATGTACATTTGTCTAAAAAATTATATATTTAGATGTTCAAGTTTTTTTTACACGTTTCCAAAATCCTATTTTTTCTTTCCAAATGCAGCGGTTCGTCTGGGATCGTTGTCAGTGCGAGAGGAGGGGGGCACTGAAGTCATCACCCTGCGCTCTCTCGCACCCCCCCTGCCCTCCCCCACCGCCCCCCTCCCTCGCAGTGCACAGGCCCCGCCCCCAGCCACCCCCCCCTCCGCGCTCCCCATTCTACATGGTGAGTACTGACCCTGCTCAAACTCCTGATCGTTTCAATAATAGAATTAATTGAGGGGAGCTCTGAACCCAAGGATTGGGTGCAGCAGCAGCAGGGCTAGTGTGAGTTTCTAACCCTGCTCAAACTCCTGGCTCCTGATCATTTCAATATTAATAATAATAACAGACTTCGCTGAGGTTAGTTCTGAACCCTAGGACTGAGCTCAGTAGACTTGATAGAGGGCAGTTTGTAGCCCTGTGTGTAGGACAGGCTGCCTGCTTTCCTTCCTCTCAATCCTCAGCACCTTAACAGGTCCTGGCCTCTGTGCAGTAGGTCTGGATTTGGTAGCTGGTGCTGACAGGAAAAATCTCCCTTTGCAACCCAGGGCTGGACCCCACAGTGCCGGCCTTGTTACTTACTGGGAGAGACACGCGTTGCAGCCTGGAGATAGCGTGTGACTAGACTGACTGCCTGCTGTTCCTTTCAGTGTCATAAAAGCTATTGCTGTGAACCGCTGTGCCACGGTGGCAACATTACATTGAATCTCTCTTTCTCCCTCTCTGTTTCTGTGCTCTCTGTTTCTACTCTCTCTGTCTCTGTGTTTGTCTCTGTCTGTCTGTCTGTCTGTCTGTCTGTCTTCTGTTTCTGTGCTCTCTCTCCCTGTTTGTCTGTCTGTCACTGTCTCCCTCTTTCTGTTCTCTCTCCCTGTTTCTGTCTGTCTCTTCCCTTCCCTCCCTCTTCCTCTGCCCCTCCCTGTCTATCTCTGTCTCTCTTCCTCACTCTCTCCCCCTCCCTCCCTCACTCTCCCTCCCCCTCCCTCCCATCTCTTCCTCTCTCCGTCTCTTCCCTCTCTCTCTCCCTCCCTCCCTGTCTCTCTCTCTGTCTCTCTTCTCCTTCCTCTTCCCCTCCCTCCCTGTCTCTTTCTCCTCTCCCCTCCCTCTCTCCCTGTCTCCAGCCCTGCCTGGATAAGCGTAAGCAGCTCCAGCGTGCTTCCAGACTCGACCGGCTCTTCCAGCTCAATGAGAGGCACTGCGCAGCCCGGCCGGTCTACGGGGCGGAGCTGCTGGGGCTCTGCTCTCTCATGGGCCGCAGCGCCGTGGCCCCGCCTCCCGCGGGGGAGTGGCAGGGTTCCGGATACGCCCACTGCCTGAATGCTGTCCAGTCACTGGCCAGCTGGGGTCGTACCCGCCCACTGACAGAAGCCATTCGCAACCCAGTGCAGAGGATTGAGGAGCTTGCTGAGATCATAAACAGGTAAGAGGAGACGGGAACAAAGACTGATTTTTGTTAACCTGGAATGGGCGACACTGCTGTGCAATAGGAGTCTGATTCCTGGTTTCACTAGGAGTTTAATAATCAGACACACCTGAGCTTGTTACCTAGACACACTGGTGGCTGATCAAGCTGGTAGTAAAACCTGGAATGGATCACACTGCTGTGTAATAGGAGTCTGATTCCCAGCCCTGTGTGTGTGTTCTAGGGGAGTGAGCAGCGTGGCTCGCTGCGTCAGGTCTAATTTTATTTTCACACACGCTGTTTTTATTTGCAGTAAAACGGTTTTTAAAAGGCTCTGCATATCAACAGGACTCTCGGTACTGCATCTCCAGCCCCGCTCCTTGTTCGCTGTATTTATCACATACCTCTTCATCGTCATCTCCTGATCACTCGTTTTATCACCAAACTCCTCAACAATGCGATCCAAGTCATTATTTTATTACTGTAACATCTCAAAAAAGCTCTGCAAATGTCCGTGATGTTCTTTGAGCGCTGGATGCGGAAGCAGCTATCTTGTTTGTTTGTGTCTGTGGTGACGGGACGATGCATATTGTTTCTCGCTAACCTCCCCCTCTCTCTCCTCCCCACCAGGTTTATCTTCGTGATCCCCCCAGTGGAAGCCCCTGCTATCACCATGCACACCTCGCACCCTCCCCCTTCCCTGCTGCAGCAAGAGGTTGCGTTCAGAGAGAGGCTGAGGGCTGAGCTGCTACCCAGCTCCGCCTGCCTGCACAGAGTGGTCTGCAACATGAGGACTCAGTTTCCAGATCTCCGTCTCATTCAGTATGACTGTGGTGAGCAGCGAACAGATGCAATGACCTGCATCATCACCCTCTCTATAGCTGTCTGTCTATCTATCTCTATATCTCTCTGTCTATCTATCTATCTCTGCTCTGTCTGTCTCTCTCTCTCCTCTCCTCTCGTCTCCTCTCTGTCTCTTCTCTGCTCTCTGCCCTCTCCTCTCCCCTCTGCGCTCTCTCGTTCTGCTTTCTGCCCTCTCTGCTCTGTCGTCTCTTCTCCCCTCCCCTCTCTCTCCCCTCTCTTCTCTCTGCCTCTCTCTGCTCTATGTCTCTCTTCTCTCTGCCCTCTCTCTTCTCTCATCTGTCTGTCTCTGTTCTCTCCTCTCTCTCTCCCTCCTCTCTGTCTCTCTCCTCTCTCTCGTGTGTGTGTGTGTTTATGCAGCACAATTAGTTCATACATAATTGTTCATAGACTTTTTTGACCTGAAGAAAGAAACAAGGACCAGGGGTCACAAGTGGAGATTAGATAAAGGGACATTCAGAACAGAAAATAGGAGGCACTTTTTTACACAGAGAATTGTGAGGGTCTGGAACCAACTCCCCAGTAATGTTGTTGAAGCTGACACCCTGGGATCCTTCAAGAAGCTGCTTGATGAGATTCTGGGATCAATAAGCTACTAACAACCAAACGAGCAAGATGGGCTGAATGGGGCCTCCTCTCGTTTGGAAACTTTCATATGTTATAATTTTATATAGGGGCAGCTGGCTCTTTGAGCTAATATATATATATATATATATATATACTGAACATCAAAAGAAACGCACACAATTCTGTTCATATAGTTTTTTATTTATTTATTTATTTCTCAATCCTACAATTCTAGGTAATCTGAATTTTGCTTAACTGCATTAATTTGAAGCCAATTGTTAATGTATTAATTTAATTAACAAACCATTGAAGTCAGGTGTTCCGTCCTGCGAGAAGCTCATTTTAACAGCGTCCTGCAGATTTGCAATTTTGATATCAATGATGTGTTGGAATCGAATTTAGAAAGAATTGGGATTGATTTAAGACGCATACGTGAATCCTCTGGACAAAATCTGGTTCCTGGAGAGGGCCACAGTGTCTCCTGACTTTCGTTCCAACCCATGCTCTTAATTACTTAATTGGTCTTAATTATTTTTTGAAAAAAAAAAAATATTAAACCCGTCCAGTTGAACAAATAATTAGATCAATGAATTTAAATTGGGAGCTGAAGTTAGATTGAAAACCAGACCCACACGTCCCTCGGGGGGCTGGAGTCTGACGGCCCTGCGCTAGACTTGAGGGTTTGACCCTTCTCTAACCCCCCCTTCCTCTCCTTGCACAGGCAAGCTTCAGACCCTGCACACGCTGCTGCGTCAGCTGAAGTGTGGAGGTCACAGGGTCCTCATATTCACACAGATGACCCGCATGCTGGACGTGCTGGAGCAGTTCCTCAACTACCACGGACACATCTACCTGAGGCTTGATGGGACTACCAAGGTGGAGCAGAGACAGGTAACCAGAGACACAGAGAGAGATGCTCACAGACCAGACCTTTTCAGTGTCATAATTTTTTGATGTGACAACACTGAATTCTCTCTCCTCTCTCTCTGTCTCTTCTCTCCTCTCTCGTCTCTTTGCTGTCTGCCATCTCCTCCTCCTCTCTCGTTCTGCTTTCTGCCCTCTCCTCTCCCCTCTCTTCTCTCTGCTCTCTGTCTCTCTTCTCTCTGCCCTCTCTCCCTCTCTCCTCTGCTCTCCTCTCTCTCTCCTCCTCTCTCTCTCTCTCTTCTCCCTCTCTCCTCTGCGCTCTCTCTCTCTTCTCCCTCTCTCTCCTCTCTCTCTCTCTCTCTCTCTCTCTCTCTAGTCCCTGATGGAGCGTTTCAATGCAGACCGGCGAATCTTCTGCTTCATCCTGTCGACGCGCAGCGGGGGGGTGGGGGTCAATCTGACGGGGGCCGACACGGTGGTGTTCTACGACAGTGACTGGAACCCCACCATGGACGCCCAGGCACAGGATCGGTGTCACCGCATTGGCCAGACTAGAGACGTGCACATATACCGGTGAGTCGAGTCTCCTCTCTCCTCACAGGTTTACCATAGTTACAATTACTGTTATGAGTCGGTCATTTAGCAGACGCTTTTATCCAAAGCGACTCACAGAGACTAGGAGGGTGAACTCTGCATCATCAACAACTGCTGCTGCTGCAGAGTCACTTCCAGTAGGGAACTCGTTTGTTTGACGCCTCATCCGAAGGGCGGGGCGCAAGGAGGTGACTTCGTGAGGGTCTTGCGCACGCACGCACGCACACACACACACACACACACACACACACACACACACACACACACACACACACAGGGAGTCAGTGGCTGAGCCGGGATTTGAACCTCCTGGTATCAAGACCCCTTTTCTTTTAACCGCTGAGCCACCCAGCCTACGTGTCGAAACCCCACTTTTTTCGCGGTAGGCTAAGCGAACTCGTGTTCAAGCGTTTCAAAGCACTCTCTTGTCCGCAGCCTGATCAGCGAGCGCACAGTGGAGGAAAACATCCTGAAGAAAGCCAACCAGAAGAGGATGCTCGGAGACATGGCCATCGAGGGAGGCAATTTCACCACTGCCTTTTTCAAAGAGGTGGGTGATCAACGCACAAACGTCCGGATATGTGGTCAGAGTCGCAGATTAACGGGACAGCACTTGCTAGAACTACAGTTCCCAGCATGCTTTTTCACCTGCGGCAATGGCGAGGGATGCTGGGAGCGGTAGTTCTTTATGCTGTGGTCGTCTCAAACGATACAGACCTCTATTACGATACATCATGTAAAGAAAGCATTGCGATTCATCGATACAGTGAATCGGTACAGCCCTGGCTAGAACTACAGTTCCCAGCATGCCTTTTCACCTGCGGCAATGGTGAGGGATGATGGGAGCGGTAGTTCTTTATGCTGTGGTCTCGTATCACAAGCGATACAGACCTCTATTACGATACATCATGTAAAGAAAGCATCGCGATTCATCGATACACAGTGAAACGGTACAGCACTAGCTGGAACTATGGTTCCCAGCATGCCTTTTCACCTGCGGCAATGGTGAGGGATGCTGGGAGCTGTAGTTCTTTAGGCTGTGGTCTTGTCTCACAAACGATAGACCTCTTATGATGCATAGCGTTTCAGCGATATGCAGTAAATCATTTTTTTTATATTCTTCTACAAAGTGTGTTCTGTCTTCAGTTTAAATCCATTCCCTGGTTTCACTAGGAGTTTAATAATCACACGCCTGAGCTTGTTACCTAGACACACTGGGGGCTGATCAAGCTGGTAGTAAAACCTGGAATGGGCGACACTGCTGTGCAATAGGAGTCTGATTCCCATCCCTTGGTATTAATTATTTTTTTCCAGCAAACGATCCGTGAGCTGTTTGATTTGACGGAAGGGGAGAGGAGAGAGGCGGAGCAGCAGATGCAAGGCGTGTCTAAACCTGAGGAAGAGGACTGTGTGAACTCAAAACACACCTCCATTCTGGAGCAGGTGAGCCAACTAGCCCAGCCTAGCCTAGACTGCAAAACTTCGAAACACATACCAAATGCAGCTTTAAAAAAAAAAAAAAAAAAGTCTGAAATGTTTGCCAGCAAGAAACTTTTTTTTTCCAAATGTTCGTTTTTTTATAAAAATTCCCGCAATGTAAACTCTAAAATGTCAGCAAAGTTTTCACACCGCAGACTTTTCTCGTTTTCAGATTTAGCGTTCAATTTCCAAATCTGCAGAAAACAGGCACGCTGCAAAATGATCATAGCTGCTAGCCTTGAGTTTATGCGTTTCCTAGATGCGTTCTTTAAAATATGTAAACCAGAGAAGAGAGAGAGAACCCAACATTGTTACGCTGTCCTGTGCCGGCTGCTGATGCGTTGCCATCAACTTTTTGTTACATTCGGTTTCTTCAGATCAAGCTGTCTTGGAGGTTAGATATCAATGCTGTGTGTGTCTCTCTCTCTCGCTCTCTGTCTCTCTCTCAGGCTTTTGTAAAGGCAGCGAGGGATATCAAAGGCTGTCTCTATCATCGAAAAACTTTGTATATCTCTCTCTCTGTCTGTAAAAGCTGTAGATGAGGGATATCAGTGCTGTCTCCTGTCATCGGCTGCATTTCCTTTCTCTCTCTCTGTCTGTAAAGCTGTAGATAAGGAGGATCGGTGCTGTCTCTGTCATCTCTGTAATGCCCTTTCTCTCTCTCTGTCTGTAAACTGTAGGATGAGGATATCAGTGCTGTCTCCTGTCATCTATTTCTCTCTCTCTGTCTGTAAAGCTGTAGATGAGGATATCAGTGCTGTCTCCTGTCATCTCGCTCGCTCGCGCGCTCTCTCTCTGTCTGTAAAGCTGTAGATGAGGATATCAGTGCTGTCTCCTGTCATCTCGCGCGCTCTCTCTCTGTCTGTAAAGCTGTAGATGAGGATATCAGTGCTGTCTCCTGTCATTGACGACTCAGATATCTCTCTCTGTCTGTAAAGCTGTAGATGAGGATATCAGTGCTGTCTCCTCCCCCCCAGGATATTTTTGCTGTCTCATTCTCTGTGTAAAATGTTGAATATCTCTTTTGTTCTTTATTGACTCTGACAAAATAAATTCTCTCCCTGTCTCGTTTTCTCTCCTCTGTCTCTTTATCCTCTCTCCGTCTCTCTACTCTCTCTCTCCCCCCTCTTTCTCTCTGTCTCTCCCCTCTCCCCCCTCCCTCTCTCGTTCTCTCTCTTGTTCTCTCTCTCTCTGTCTGTCTGTATCCTCTGTCTTGTTTTCTCTCTCCCCTCTCTGTCTCCAGGGATTCTACTCTGTTTCTCTCTGAGGTTGAGGGGGGATATCCATTCTCTCTCTATAATAGGCTCTCTATAGTTTTCTCTCTATCAAGTTCTCTCTCTATACTCTACCCAGGAACATCCCGTTGGAGGAGGGGGTTTCTCTCTGGGTTTTTCTATCATTCTCAGGGTTCTCTCTCTTGTTCTCTCAGGAGATCTTGTGGACCAATTCAGGATCTCTGGTTCTCTCATGTTCTCTCAGCAATGACTGTGGATCTCTCTGGTCCCCCCTCTCCCCTCTCTGTCTGAAGATGCAGCGGTCTCAAGTTCTCTCTCTCTGGCTCTGTGTTTATCATCAGGATGAGGAGGATATAGAATGAACTCCCTCAGCTTCAGAGGCAGAGCAGGTGAAAGCTGCTGGAATAGAACATCCTGTTGGAGGAGGGAATTCCACCCCTCTATATAGAAGAGCTCCCTCAGCGTTCAGGGAGTCCAAGGAAATTGCTGAATAATGGACCAGGTTATTGCGGCTGCAGTCATGTCCTAGCAATATAGGATGAACTGGTCAGCTTTCATAGAGTCCAATTGAAAGCTGCAGGTATATAATGTTCCTTATATAGCTCTGGACAAAATTCATCACCCCCTACTATATAGAATGAACTCCTCAGCTTCATAGAGTCCAATGAAAGCTGCTGAATAATGTTCCCTTGTTAACATATTGAATTCCACCCCTCTATATATAGAATGAACTCCCTCAGCTTCATAGAGTCCAATGAAAGCTGCTGAATAATGTTCCCTTGTTAACATATTGAATTCCACCATCCTCTATATAGAATGAACTCCCTCAGCTTCATAGAGTCCAATGAAAGCTGCTGAATAATGTTCCCCTTGTTAACATATTGAATTCCACCCCTCTATATAGAATGAACTCCCTCAGCTTCATAGAGTCCAATGAAAGCTGCTGAATAATGTTCCCTTGTTAACATATTGAATTCCACACCCTCTATATAGAATGAACTCCCTCAGCTTCATAGAGTCCAATGAAAGCTGCTGAATAATGTTCCCTTGTTAACATATTGAATTCCACCCCCTCTATATAGAATGAACTCCCTCAGCTTCATAGAGTCCAATGAAAGCTGCTGAATAATGTTCCCTTGTTAACATATTGAATTCCACACCCTCTATATAGAATGAACTCCCTCAGCTTCATAGAGTCCAATGAAAGCTGCTGAATAATGTTCCCTTGTTAACATATTGAATTCCACGCCGCCGCTTTGGAGTTTTCCCAGATACTTAACGACAAAACTGACTGGAAAAATGCGACATTTCGAAATCTAACCTGAAATAGTTACTGTACTGCGATTATGGCTTCTGCTAGACTTTTGATTACATGATGTTCAATAAAAGATCTAAATTATGTTCAGAAGGTTTTTAAAAGAAATTCTCAATCCTAAAATTGTAGGTGATGCAAAACTTTTGGCCAGAGCTGTTTGTTTGCTGTGGTGTGGACACCAGTACACTTCCAGTATCCCACGCACATTGTCTGCTTGACTTTGTTAATAATTTTCTGCTAGTTTTACCTCAGTAACGCTGATGAAGGCACTAGAGCCCAAACGCTGGTCTGCTTGACTCAGTTTAGTTTCAATAACGCTGATGCTGGTCTGTTTGACTCAGTTTAGTTTCCCAAAGGCACTGCTGGTCTGCTTGACTCAGTTTAGTTTTAACGCTGATGAAGGCACTGGAGCCCAAACGCTGGTCTGATGTTTGGAGGCACTGATGAAGGCTCAAACGCTGGTCTGCTTGACTCAGTTTAGTTTCAACGCTGATGAAGGCTGAGCCCAAAAGGCACTCAGAGCCCTGAAGGCACTGGAGCCCAAACGCTGGTCTGCTTGACTCAGTTTAGTTTCAATAACGCTGATGAAGGCACTAGAGCCCAAACGCTGGTCTGCTTGACTCAGTTTCAATAACACTGATGAAGGCACTAGAGCCCAAACGCTGGTCTGAGTTGAAGGCACTGATGAGGCACTAGAGCCCAAACGCTGGTCTGCTTGACTCAGTTTAGTTTCAATAACGCTGATGAAGGCACTCAGAGCCCAAGCGCTGGTCTGCTTGACTCAGTTTAGTTTCAATAACGCTGATGAAGGCACTAGAGCCCAAACGCTGGTCTGCTTGACTCAGTTTGTTTCAATAACGCTGATGAAGGCACTAGAGCCCAAACGCTGGTCTGCTTGACTCAGTTTAGTTTTTCAGATAACAGCTGGTCTGATGAAGGCACTGATGAGCCCAAACGCTGGTCTGTTTGACTCAGTTTAGTTTCAATAACACTGATGAAGGCACTAGAGCCCAAACGCAGGTCTGCTTGACTCAGTTTAGTTTCAATAACACTGATGAAGGCACTAGAGCCCAAACGCAGGTCTGCTTGACTCTGTCTGTCGGTTCTAGTTCTGGAAGATGAATCCTAGTTCTGTTTTTTGATTCAGCTCACTCCGATTGAGAGGTACGCTATGAATTACCTGGAAGCTACTTTGGAGGACGTCTGCAAGGAGGAGCTGAAACAGGCTGAGGTGAGAGAGAGGAGGGGGGGGCTGTAGCATCAGCAGAATATGATCAACAGAATTTTAAAAAAAAAAGAAGCTTGCCAGCACATGTGCTGCATGAACCAATTATTCTGATTTGTCCGGATGTCACTCTCCGCAGGCGAGGGCGGCTGGAGTCGATCGGGCTGATTTCACCCGTTCAGAGTGAATTAAGAAACAGCTGCTTGGGTTTGTGACGATCGCTGCTTTTTCTTCAGACTCTGCGGAGAACAGCGACCCACACAAACCCAAGCAGCTGTTTTCTTAATTCACTCTGAACGGGTGAAATTCAGCCCCAATCGACACCCTTCCGATTTTCAGCCCCTGATTCCTGCGGAGAGATCCGTCCCAGTCGTAGAATCGGTTTGTGCAGTAACAGAGTTGATGAAAATGACACGTTAACAGTCTGGGTAGGACAGGAAATGGCTATGAAATGTTTAATTTGAAATAGGATATAAGGTGCTCCAACATCTAGGCAAAATTCTAAGTGTGCAATAGACAGGTGGATGACATGCGTTAATACAGTGTGTACAGAATAGTACATCTTGATCATCTCAATCATAGACTTCATTGAGTGGAGTTCTGAACCCCAGGACCGGGTGCAGCAGCAGCAGCAGGGCTAGTGTGAGTTTCTACTGTTGAGTTTTTTTTTTCATATAAGACTACATTTCTGTATAGACTAGGTGGTTATTTGTTTATCTCATTTGTCCTCGTTGCAGTTGTTCAGTTCCCCATTATTTTGAGAACCAGGCTTAGGAGACAGACAGGCAGGCAGGCAGAGAGACAGAGAGCACGAAGAGGCAGTGTGCCAGCTGCTAGTTCTCAATAGGAGCCAGGATTAGCAGTAGAGCAGTGGATGCTGTGACATCATGTCAGGTATAAGAGGATAGCAGATGGTACAGCATGCATCCCTAAACCGTTAGCCCTGCCTAGTTTTACATTTTTTGTCTTGTGTGTTTTTTTTTTCTGTTTTTTTCCAGGAGCAGGTAGAAGCTGCCAGAAAAGATCTGGACCAAGCTAAGGAGGAGGTGCTGTGCCTGGCCCCCAGCGAGGAGGACGAAGCCCCCCCAGAGGAGACCCCTAACCGTCGGGGGAGGAAGCCGAAAGAACGGGGGGCCGGCGCCAGCACCAGAGTGAGCGAGAGACTTCGGGGTCCCCGCGCCCCGGCAAGACCGGAGACCCCAACAGAGACGCAACCGTCTGCGCCAAACCCGGAGACGCTGCCCACCGCTCCCGAGGAGACGGAAGGAACGGAGAGATCGCCCGACGAGGGCAGAGCCGGCGTTTGCAGAGACGAGGAAGAGGAGGAGGAAGAGGAGGAGCGCGTCCGTGCAGGAAGACGAAAAGGAGTCTAGCGATGAAGAGTCGCCCTCAGCGCTGCTACAAGACCAACCTGGGCCACAGTCGCCTCGCCCGGACGCGAGCGGCGTTGAATCGAATGGCGCCGAGCCGCTGGAGAGAGAGGCGCTGGGATCGGATACCGCTGCGGGCAAAGAGGAAGTGAGCTCAGACGGACAGGAACCAGGTTTATCTGCATCAGAAGACAGCGCTGAGTCCGCAGACAACACCAGCAGCAGCAGAGAGCTGGAGTCTGACTCGCCCGTTGATGAAGACATGCGGCAAGAATCGGCTGAGCTTGCGATCAAAGACGGACCCAGCCTTTCCACGGCGAGCTCCGCCAGGGAACCCCTGTCCTCCTGCCGCGCCGACGAGGTCAAAGCTGAGGAACCGGAGCCTCCTGCCCCCTTTCGAAAAGACCAAAGGGATCCTGCTTCGCGCAGAGACCGGGGGCCGGCAGCAGACCCACCAGAGGCAAGCACCGGAATCGGAGACCGGAAAGCAGGTTTCACGGGCAGCCCGCCGACGGAACGAAACCCGAAAGAAACAGAAAGGAAAGCCGTAGAGGAGCCTGAAGACACGGCGAAGGAAGGAAAGCCCGACGACGAAGCGTCTTTGGGGGCTGAAGTGTCTGCTGTTTCTGTTAAAGAGACGGTGGAGCCTGAAAAGATGACTTCAGCCAGTTGCCAGCCTGCAACAACAGCGCAGGAGGAAGAGAAGGAATTTCTAGCGGCGCAAGACGAGTCCGGTCACGCTGTTGAAGACGGTCCTGCCCCTGCTGATTCTGTGCTCTCTGTTCCCGGTGTCGCGTCTGCCGCTGGGCAATCGGATCGCGATCCAGGACCGGATTTGAGGCGCGAGGTCTCCTCGCCCGGCGACGTTTCGAAGCCGGGGCTGACGACTGCTGAGGAGAGGCCCGGCGATGAGGAGAACGAAGCCGGGAGGGCCGAGAAGATGGACGGCGGACTTGAGCTCGCGGTGGGAGAGCGTGAGCTGTGCGGTGCGGCCGTTTCGCTCCCCGGGCTTTCCAACTCCCAGATCAACGAAGAGGAGGCAGCCCAGGGGGGTAACGTCGAAGAGCCGCTGGAGAGAGACGCGGAGGCCGGTCCCCTCCGAAACGACAAGAACCCCGAAAGCGTCCCGCCGCTCGCCGGAGACCCCGCTGCTCGGAATCCTCCCCTCCCAGACAGAATCTGCAACGACGAAACCAGTTCCCACTCCCTCATCCCGGACCTGTCCAAACGCGCTGTGCCACTGCTGACAGAAGCTGTTCCCCAGCCCCTTCTAGAGCGTTTTGGGGAGGAGGGGTCCGTCGTCGGAAATTCGTACCCCGCTCCGTCGCCGCCTCCTCCTCATTGCGAGGAAACTGAACGAGCGCTGGACTTCCGTCGCGCTTCTCCTCCTCCTCCTCAAACGGACAAAGAAGACCCCGATCCTGGGGTTAAACCGACGCGGCAAGTCGAAAAACCCCTCCTGGAACCCAGCCTAGACGGCGGAGCCACGCCCGACACCGCGGTCAGATTGGGGACTGGAGCTCCAGATCTGCAGACCACCTCGGTAGTGCCTTGTGAGAAAGCTTATCAAGTTTCTCCTGCGGAAGTTGCAGCCGCTTGCCCAGAAACGCCGGCAGAAAAACTCGCCTCGCCCCTCTCTGTAGGCTCTCTGCCCACCTCTCTAGCGAAGCATTCATCCGACTCCACTACAGACCCCAGAAAAGAAACCAAAGAAAGGTGTTCGGCCACGGCTGATCCGGATTCCTTGAGACCCGACGAGCCCCCTGTAAAGGAAACGGTGGAACCTTCTGTACAGGAGGTGATAGAGCCAGAACCAGGGAATCCGGTTACCAAGTCTTCAGAATCGCTAGCCGTCAAATCAGCAGCAGCATCGAAGCCTAACCCTAAACTGCATTTGCCGATAGAGGTGAACTACTACAAGCTGGACTCTGAGAAAGTGAAGGGACTGCAGGAGGCGGTGACGAGGGCCAAAGAGCATGTGCTGGTGCGCGGTGAAAACGCAGACGGCCAGGAGAGTGCGACGGGTTTGCCGCAGCACCAAAAATCCACCGACGCGACCACAAAGACGCCGAAACAACACGAGTCCCAAAGCTTGGGATTAAGAACCACCGCCGACAGCAACAGTGGCGGCGTGGATTTCCACAGCGAGCTCCCGGAGGTTTCCGAGGAAGTGAAGGCTGTTTCTTTGCCGTCTTCTCTGGACTCCGAGAGCAAGGCTGCTTCCGTTGCTGCGGCAGAGGGTCCGACGGATAAGCTGTCCTCTCCCGGGTCGCCGCAGGGCTGCCCTCCGGTCAAATCTCCGAGGAGGAGGCTGACCGCCGACAACGAGATCCTGAACAGCATGAAAGAGGACTCCCCGACCGCCAAGGTGCTGAGAAAGCTTCCCGGACGACTGATCACCATCGTGGAGGAGAAGGAACTGAAGAGGAGGAAGCGAGCCGGGGGGCCCCGAAAAGAGGGAGGGGGAGAGGAGCCCGATGTGTCCCCGCCGCCCACATCCCGGTCCCCTTCGAACAACCGGGAAGCCGGCACCGCGTCCAGTATTACTAACAACGTTAATGCATTCAGCAGCCACTCAGATTCAGAGTCCACGGCCACCTCTCTGGGCAGCCCCAGCAGAGACGTCAAAGACATGCCTGTGCTGAGGAACCTCCCGGAGCGACGCAGAATGGAAACGGAGTCCAGGATGGCGGCCCAACTGGGGGAGAAACCGGGGGGGCGCCTGGGCAGGAAAAGAAAGGTTTTGGCCAGTCCCGAAAGAGGAGGAGGGGCGAGGTCCTCTGAAAACGAGGGCAGCCCGTCTCCCAGAAGGCCGGACCTCTCCCCACCCAAACAGGGGACCGCCAACGACGATTCCCCCCAAACGCAAAAGGGGCAGACCCCCAAGACCCCTCCCAGGATCCAGATCTCAGACGAACCCTGCTCCCCCCCACAGCCCGCCGACAGCAAGTCCAGCCCTCGGGACCCCAGTTTGCTCGGGACCCCCGAAGAAGGCGATGGTGCATCTCCCAATCGGGAGGGGGGGTTCGAAAGAGCGTCTCCGTCTACCAAACGCAAGCTGGAGACCCAAAGTATCGAGACCCCTTGGTTGAGACCAGAGACTCCCCTCCTGTTCAAGAGGAGAGAGAGGGGATTGAGGAGGTGGGGTCTGTCCGATCCAAACCCAAGAGTGACGAAGCAGCAGCAGAGATGGGAGGGGAGGTGGGCAGGAGGAAGAGGCAACAAGATAAGGCAGGTGAAGACAGAGAGGACAAAAAGAAGGTTGACGGAAGCGAGTCAGAGAATGAGGAGGGGGAGGATGGGAGAGGAGAGAAAAAAGATGCCGAAGCTGACCGAGGGTCCGAGAAAGAGAGACCGAGAGAGTCCTTTGGCAGAGAGGACGGAGACGAGAAAGGCGGAAGGAGGGAAAACTCCGATAAAGACGAGGGCAAAGGCAGGAGTACCGGCTCCACAGTGCTGGCGGAAGAAGATTCGGAAGCGTGCGGGCGCCCCTTGCTCAAAAACAAGGCGCGGCCTGGTCAGCAGAAGACGGGGCGCAAGAGAACCTCCGGAAACGACGATGCCAAGGAAGGACCGGCTCCGAGGGGAGAGAGGAGGAGGGCAGGGGGGGGCTCGGATCTGGCGGGGAGTGACGTCCCAGCCCCCCGAAGCAGCAACTGTGGAGTGCAAACGCGGCAGAGCTCGGAAGAGAAGGACCACCGGTGAGCCCGCCGCGAGCAGCAGTCGCAGGTCCACCAGATCCAGCCAAGGATCCGGGGGCAAGTCATCCGGTGGTGGTTGTTCTTCTTCCGGATCTTCGGATGAGGAGAGGAGGAGATCCTGTTCCGTGGCCAAGAACAAAGACAGGCCGAGGAAGAGGCGGAAAGCCTCGGGATGCGCGTCTGAACAGAAGCCGGAAAAGACGTCCTCGAAATCCCAGAGATCAACCAGGAAGAGAAGGGAGTCTGGATCCTCCCATAGCCGGGATTCGAGATCAGAGGAAAGCAGCGAGGAGGAGGGGGGAGGAGGAGACACCAAACGGTTGACCAGAGCCGCCAAACTGAGGCTGGACAGCGACAGTCAGCGACTGCCGGGGAAAAAGATGACCCCTTCGGTGTGCGCCACTACGACGACCGGAGACTCGGGCAGCGAGGCTTCGGTCAGGGTGACCAGGAGGAAGGGCAGCGTTGGCGGTCCCAACACGGACAGCGAGCGCTCCGGACGCGACGGCAAAAAGCACGCCGCTGCCTCTAGGAGGCGCCGTTCGTCCAGGACGGCGGAAGAAGACTACGGCGACGAAGACGACTCTTCCTGCAGCCACCGTCGCAACAGAACTCCTTCCTGCTCTTCCTCCACCACCGTAGGCTCCCAGCTTCCCAAGAAACGCTCTTCCGCCCTGAACGCTGCTGCCAAGCTTCTGGCCATGAGAGGTCGAGGAGGAGGAGGAGGAGGAGGAGGATGGGGGGCGAGGGAAACTGGAAGAGGAGGAGGGAGGAGGACGACGAGAGACCGGGACAGTTCTTCGGTGGACAGCTCCGCCTCGGAGCTCCGATCACCAAACTGGCACAAGAAAACCCCGGCAGGCAAACTCGGAAACAGGAAGCTTCCCCCGGAGACTCCGCCAGAGTCGCGGTCTAATGCCAGGTCCACCAGGCAGAGACCGGGGAGTCTGGTGCCCCCACTGGAAAACGAGAAGCGGGTTCCCAGGGGCAAGCCGGACGCAACCAGCAACAGCCGGAGCAGGAGCAGGAGCGGGAGCGGGAGTCGTTCCAGGAGGCCGCGTTCGGGGAGAGTCTCAGAAGACTCTCGTTCCTCCAGCGAGGAAGAGGAACGGCCTCGCCCCAAGAGAAAGGGCTCCGACTGCCGCGGGCCGGACTCCGACGGGAACTCATCATCCGGGACGGGAAGAGGGAAGAGGCTCCGCTCGGACCCCAAGGGCCTCAGGACTCCCAGAGCAGGGGCCCGCAGCGAGGAGGGGACCCCGGACAGGTTGCTGCGGAGCGTGGCGGCTGCACAGGCCAGCACGCCGGCCAGCAACACCCGCTCCTGCGTGGCCCCGTCGCCCACGCTGAGCTGCAGCAGCAATCGAAGCCGCAAGTCAAAGACATGATGGAGGAGGGAGGGAGGGAGGGGTTTCTGTCGATGTCAGCGATGCTCAGAGAGTGGGGAGGGGAGGGGTCCCACAAGTCCTGCACTGCTGAGCATTTGTCGACCATGATTTGACTTTTCTAATGAATTGTAGTCCAAAGATATTGGATGGCAACCGCGGACTGTGAAACCAGCCAGGAAGGGTTAGTTGTTGGGCTTCCCGATCTCGATTTTTTTTTTTTTTTTTTTTAAATAAGATTTCTGATTTGGTTAAACAGAAGACTGGGTTGCTGGACAGGTATAATCTTTTCCTCCTCCCTCCCTCCCTTCCCACCACCTGTGAACTTTTGGTGTTTGTGTTTTTTTTTTTTTTTTTTTGTAAGATACCTAGACCTCGCAGTTAATTCGTGGTTTTTGTACGTATGGATTTGGGTTTCGCGGTGTTCGGTTCCTTGCGTCGCCCATAAGCAGAACAGGAGAAGATTCCGATCTGGGTTTAAATTAATTAAATTACTAGTGTGGTGTTTTTCTAAAAAAAAATGTTTAAATAAAAAAAAAAAAAACGACAACAACCACACAAAGTATTGTGCTGCTGACTTAACACACACACACACACACTTGTTTGTGGGGGGGCAGAGAGAAGGCGGTGTCTCCTGTGTTTTATTTTTTTTTGCGTTTTCAGCATTCCTTTTTAAACTTACATAATTCCAGATTCTTTTTTTTTTTTTTTTTTAAACAGACAAATTATTTTGCGTGTCGACGGAAATTCGTAAAAATATAAATAATTGCATTGTTTAGGAATGTACGATCGTATTACATACATGCAGAGATACATACATACATACACACACACACACACACACATGCAGAGAGATATACATACTTTCTGTATCACATGTCCAGGAAATGAGAGTTACAGCTCTGGCCAAAAGTTTTGCATCCCCCTCTATATATAATGAACTCCCTCAGCTTCATAGAGTCCAATGAAAGCTGCTGAATAATGTTCCCTTGTTAACATATTGAATTCCACCCCTCTATATAGAATGAACTCCCTCAGCTTCATAGAGTCCAATGAAAGCTGCTGAATAATGTTCCCTTGTTAACATATTGAATTCCACCCCTATATAGAATGAACTCACTCTATATCCAATGAAATGAATGTTCCCTTGTTAACATATTGAATTCCCCCCTTCTATATAGAATGAACTCCCTCAATAGAGTCCAATGCTGCTGAATAATGTTCCCTTGTTAACATATTGAATTCACACCCCTCTATATAGAATGAACTCCCTCAGCTTCATAGAGTCCAATGAAAGCTGCTGAATAATGTTCCCTTGTTAACATATTGAATTCCACCCCTCTATATAGAATGAACTCCCTCAGCTTCATAGAGTCCAATGAAAGCTGCTGAATAATGTTCCTTGTTAACATATTGAATTCCACCCCTCTATATAGAATGAACTCCCTCAGCTTCATAGAGTCCAATGAAAGCTGCTGAATAATGTTCCCTTGTTAACATATTGAATTCCACCCCCTCTATATAGAATGAACTCCCTCAGCTTCATAGAGTCCAATGAAAGCTGCTGAATAATGTTCCCTTGTTAACATATTGAATTCCACCCCTCTATATAGAATGAACTCCCCTCAGCTTCATAGAGTCCAATGAAAGCTGCTGAATAATGTTCCCTTGTTAACATATTGAATTCCACCCCTCTATATAGAATGAACTCCCTCAGCTTCATAGAGTCCAATGAAAGCTGCTGAATAATGTTCCTTGTTAACATATTGAATTCCACCCCCTATATAGAATGAACTCCCTCAGCTTTAGAGTCCAATGAAAGCTGCTGAATAATGTTCCCTTGTTAACATATTGAATTCCACGCCGCCGCTTTGGAGTTTTCCCAGATACTTAACGACAAAACTGACTGGAGAAACGTGACATTTCTAAATCTAACATGAAATACTTACTGTACTGCGATTATGGCTTCCATGATGTTAAATAAAAGATCTAAAGTGTATTCATATTTTATATATGGGTGATGCAAAACTTTTTATGCCAGCACTACGTTTCACGCAAGCACTGAAAACCGCTGGTCTTCAGACCTCTGTACTGACTGTATTTGTTTTTTAATACGCACTTTATAAGTGAAGTTGAATTAAGTGTCGTGGGTGTTTTGTGATTTTTGAAAACAGATTTGTCGATGGGTTCAACTAAACATCGGAGGGCATTAATTAATTTGTTTATGGTTTATTATTATTATTATTATTATTATTATTATTATTATTATTACAAGGTTAAACAAACAAAAAACAAGTGTATCGTACTGCAACGATAATATTTTCTCAAAAGGTCGAAGTCTTTTTGATTTATAGTTGTTGTCCTCATTCAGAATTTGTTAGTGTTTTGAGTAAACTTCGACTTCTGTTTGTGCCAACTTACCCAGAGTGTTCTAGACCCAAATGTTGTGATCAAAAATGTTTTTTCAGTTCGTTTGCAACCTCCACCTCTCCCCTGTCCCTCCGTCTCCCTCCCACACACACACAATCATTCTGCCTCTCTTGCTCGCTCACACACGTTCAGAATCATTCTGCCTCTGTTTCATTTCACCCCCGCTCAGTCATTCTGCCTCTATTTCCTTTCTTGCTCACACACAGTCATTCTGCCTCTTTCATTTTCGGCTTGCTCACACACAGTCATTCTGCCTCTGGCTTCATTTCAAACTTGCTCCACAGTCATTCTGCCTCTCGCTCGCTCGCTTGCTCACACAGTCATTCTGCCTCTCGCTCGCTCGCTCGCTCACACACACAACCATTCTGCCTTTCTCGCTCGCTCACACACACAATCATTCTGCCTCGCTTGCTCACACACACACAGAATCATTCTGCCTGCCTCTCGCTCACACACACAATCATTCTGCCTCGCTCGCTCACACACACACAGAATCATTCTGCCTGCCTCTCGCTCGCTCACACACAATCATTCTGCCTCGCTTGCTCTCACACACAAGTCGCCCTGCAGTCGAAATGAAACCACGGTTCCTGTCCTAACTGCTTTCTCTTCTGTAATTATTTTTTTTGTGATCTGAATATGGGAGAAACAAGAGGCTGAAAGGTGTTTGTTTCTTATCATTATAATTGCTAATGTTACTATTATACTAAGATTGTGTCTCCACTACAGTAGCTGACTAGAGGACTCTGTTAAACACCAGTGTGTGTGTGTGTGTGTGTTTGTACGAGCGTGTAAGTGTGTGCTGAATTTGTGATGTAAAAATAAAAGGTAACTATTTTCACGGGGGGGGGGATCAGAGTGGCTCTAATAATATTTTTATTTTAAACCTAAAAACCTAAATTATGTGACCAAAACAGATGCTTTAACAAGATGTACATTTTTTCATGTCTTTTTTTGGTTTCGTTTGTCTAGGTTACTGTCGCTAGTTTTTTTTCGACACACACAAGTTTTCTTGCTCCTCAGTAACACTAGAAATGTGCCGGCGACCAGCGTTTTGAAACAGCCAGCTGTAACTAAAACCAACTTTTAGGGAAGCAAAATCGAAGGGTTTGTTGTTTTTAAAAGAAGGGCCAGTGATAACGTAGCTAGTGATTAAAAAGAGGCAAGAGAATTTAGTTTGTGTGTGTGTGTGTGTGTGTGTGTTGCCTTTGTCTTTCTGGAAATAATTTTAACGTACCTGGTGGTGGGATAGGGGATGGGGGTCCTGGGGGGGGGGGGAGTTTAACATTTAATTAAAAAAAATAAATACGAAAAAAAAGAATCCTGATGTGGGTTTGTTGCAGCTGTGCTGTGTGTTTTTTTGGTTTGTTTTTTTGCTGGGGAGTTGTACACACATTAATAAATAAAATACAAAAATAGAAAAAATATTGAAAATACAGATAAATATTGAAATATCTTAGCTATTTTAATTATGTAATTACTGTTTAAAAAAAACAAAAAACCCAGTGTGGTATCATTGTACAGCTTTCATGTATTATAGGTATCTTTTGAAACCAGATCTATGCAAAATGGGTTTTGTATAGTAACGCACGAGAAATTAAACGATGTGTACACAGTTCAGACTATTGTGTTTTGTTTTTTATTTTATTTGGGTGGGGAGGAGGGTAGATGCTATGTAATACAGAGCATGGACTTCTACAAACATTTGCTGTAATTTCCTGCAAAAAATAAATAAATAAAATTAAAAAAAAAATAATAAAGTTTAAAAATCTTGTATACAAGTTAAGTTTTTCCCTGGTTTTTTTTTTTTTTGACCATTTTGTTGTGATCCTTTTCAGAACGCTAAATGTTATAATAATGACAAACGTTTCCACTAGAAATCTTTCTCGGCGTCTTCAGTGTAAATTCAATGTCACACGTTTCCACTAGAAGTCTTTCTCAGGTTAATTTCAGAGGGCTTTCAATATCAAAGCTGTATATTATAAAAGACATTTCAGAGGGTTGGATCGCATCAATATAGGGTCTAGCGCTGGACATTTCAGAGGTTGGATCGCATCAATATCAGGGTCTAGCGCTGTATATTATAGAGACATTTCAGAGGTTGGATCGCATCGATATCAGGGTCTAGCGCTGTATATTATAAAGACATTTCAGAGGGCTGGATCGCATCGATACCAGGGTCTAAGCGCTGTATATTATAAAGACATTTCAGAGGGTTGGATCACGCCGATATCAGGGTCTAGCGCTGTATATTATAAAGACATTTCAGAGGGCTGGATCTAAGCATTGTATATATAAAGCATTTCGATATCTGGGTCTAGGGTCTGTATATTATAAAGACATTTCAGAGGGCTGGATCGCATCAATATCGGTCTAGCTGTATATTATAAAGACATTTCAGAGGGCTGGATCAGGGTCATCAATATCAGGGTCTGGTGCTGTATATTAAAGGCATTTAGGGGCTGGAAGATAAAGACATTTCAGAGGGCTGGATCGCATCGATATCAGGGTCTAGCGCTGTATATTATAAAGACATTTCAGATGGGTTAATTTTCCACAATTGTACATAAACAGACACAGTAAACATAGTAAACTGTTCTAGAAACCAGAGGTGGCTCCAACGGAGGTTAATATGGAGTAATACTGATTTGAGAACTCTGTTTCTAGGCCATGTCGTATTTGGAAAGGTGGTCTCTGATTGGTTAATAAAAGGCCAGGTTCATCCCCTTCTGTGGAGGTCTGGGTTCAATGCTTTTCCTTTACAAATATGGCACCTGTCTGGCTTCAAAAGGGTAAGACCAAGGAGGAGGGGGGTTGAAACCGGACTGTGACTCAATGCACGCATGGTCTGACATCCGGGAACTGCACACCAAACCAAGGTTGGGGTGAAAATACGTCATGGTATAGCTGTGTTTGGCCTGTTTGTGTAATAAAATGCTAAAATATTATGAAGCAGTTGGCTGTACTAACCACAATTTGATGACGGGATAACGAGCCTTCGTTTCACCGTTTTCCAAAAAGAAAAAGCAGGATACATTCCTTCAAGAAACTCAGGAGAGACAGGTCCAAATGGCAGCTGTTTGCAGAATCCAGGGTTTTTAGTATAAAAGTAATCATTTATAAAGACCTATCGGCACTATCGCTATAATTTATTACCTAGGATGAGTCATTCTTTTGCTAGTATGAACTAGACTAGGTGTTATTAAGTAGGCCTTTGAGGACACATTTACATAAATATTCCAATCATGTGTATATTATTATTATTTATTTCTTAGCAGACACCCTTATCCAGGGCGACTTACAATTGTTACAAGATATCACATTATTTTTTACATACAATTCCCCATTTATACAGTTGGGTTTTTACTGGAGCAATCTAGGTAAAGTACCTTGCTCAAGGGTACAGCAGCAGTGTCCCCCCCACCTGGGATTGAACCCACGACCCTCCGGTCAAGAGTCCAGAGCCCTATCCACAACTGTATTTCTGACAAATATCGGCAATAATAATAATAATAATAATAATAATAATAATAATAATATGGGTGTTTTGATCCACACATCAGCTGGGAGCTTATAGTGGCAGTTATTGATGTTTGCAGCCGATAGATAATTTTGCTGCATATTTTTTCTCATGCAACATGATATAGTTTGATGTACGTAATTGTAGATTATGTCAGCGAGAAAAAAATCCTGCCGCTAGAATAAGACTATTATTATTATTATTATTATTATTATTATGAATTAGCCGGACAGCAGCAAAACTCCCTTAGGCTATAACATAAGAACAGCCACTATTTTCACCCCAGACTCTGATTGGCTAAGCGGCAGTGACGCGACAAGTTCTAAAGGTTAAAAAAAAACAAAAAAAAAAACATTCCTTTGATTGGCTGAGGTGAAGACCCGCCTCCACCCAAGCGTAGGAGAAAAACTTTCGAGTTCCCCGTTTTGATTGGGTGTTTATGCCACACCTGAAATCCTATTGGCTTATCAACGCCTCAGTCACTTGTGATAGTATTCCATTTTTTTATTTTTGCATTTGTATTAAATAGATATTGCTTTTGAGAGCGAAGGGCTAGTTATTTTGAAATATTAAGGCTGCAGATCAAGCCGGTATAGATATATATATATATTTTATCATTTAATTTCGATTTAAATCGAGTCGAGACAACAGTTTTGCAATTTTTATATATATATAATTCGTTGTATTTGCTCAGCCGTTTAAAATATATATATATATATATCTAATTAAACCTCGGTAATATATAATTATATTTATAGTTACATGCTGGTTTGTAATGCATGCATTTAAAAAAGACGAAAACTGCCGGCTGCGCCTCTCCGTCACCAACCCTCTCCTTTCTCCTCTTTCTCCCCGCGTAGGAGCCTCCGAATTCGGCCACAGCTGTTCGTCCGACTCCGAGGCCGCACAGAAGACTGCTGCCAAAATCGGCAACTCGGAATAAATATAACGTGTTTTTTTTTTGTTTTCCTTTTTTTGTTTTGTTTTGTTTTCTAGTACAAAAATGTTTTTAATAACCGACGCAACATCTTCATCTTGACGGATTAAGGAAGTATTAACGGCAAAGTCATGTACGTTTTGTGACATTTCCGTTTCCATTGAAAACTAAAACTGTACCCGGAAAAAAACAAAACGAAACAAAATATATCTGTATATAAAAATACCCCAAGTTTTATTACCGCAATGATACCGACGATCAAACAGCGCAGACTGAGCCGGAGTTTCAAAACATTTAAACAGCGAGAACTGAACTAACGCTGTTTTTAAATAAAGAGGCGACATAATATCGTAAATATTTATATATATATACATATAAAACACCTTCATATATTAAACCGGTATATCATTTTTGACACGGAATACTGTCGTTTTTGAAATCCGGTTTAAATCATTTTGATCGTATTACGTAGTTGTCGTGTACTGAATATATGAAATTAATAATTGGAATATGGAGAATGAATACATATAATTATATAACGATATTACATTATATGTAATGTTTAAGTTTTTAACGTTTTTTTTTTTAAAATACTAAATTAAACATGAATAAATCCGACCAGGGGAATATTTAAATTATTATTAATATTTGAGTCTATTAAAAAGGCCGGTTATAGTCAGAGCTAATACAGAATATGTATGACGTATTTTTTTAGGTAGTTTCTGACGTCAGATCACGACCGTCGGTATTTGGGTTGAATTACCGGCTACAGCCTTTCAGTTTGTACCGAGGGATTCAACATTTCGGGGGCCACGATATCGAGTTTTTTTGTAAGAATAATAATAATTATTATTATTATTATTATTATTATTATTATTATTATTTTTCAAATCTGATTTTTTTTTTTTCGGGGTGACCGTGAGAGTATTTTTTTTTGGAAGTTAATAAGACTTGGGAGACAGGGATATCCAAAAGAAATAAACTATTAAACACGTTAAGGTAAGAACTCTCCCTCTCCCTCCCTCTCTCTCCTCCCCTCTCTCCCTCACTCTCTCCCTCATTTCACCTTTCCCCCACTCCTCCCCCACCCCCATCTTCTCTCTCTACCCCCCTCCTTCCTCTCCTCCCTCTCTCCCTCTCTCTCATTTCACCTTTCCCCCCCTCCCTCCCCCCCCCCATCTTCTCTCTACCCCTCCCTCCCTCTTTCTCTCCCTCTCTTCATCCTTTCTCATTTCACCTTTTCACCCATCCTCCTCTCCCCATCTTCTCTCCCTGGGCTCTCCTTCACTCTCCCTCCCTCTCCCTCCCTCTCTCCCTCTCTTCCTCCCTCTCCCTCTCTCTCTCATTTCACCTTTCCCCCACTCCCTCCTCACCCCATCTTCTCTCTACCCCCTCCTTCCCTCTCCCTCCCTCCCTCCTCTCTCCTCTCTCCCTCTCTCTCTATTTCACCTTTCCCCCCCTCCTCCTCTTCTCCCCCATCTTCTCTACCCCCTCCTTCCTCTCCCTCCCTCTCTCTCATTTCACCTTTCCCCCACTCCCTCCTCACCCCATCTTCTCTCTCTCCCCTCTCCTTCACTCTCCCTCCCTCCCTCCCTCTCATTTCACCTTTCCCCCACTCCCTCCTCACCCCATCTTCTCTCTCTGCCCCCTCTCCTTCCCTCCCTCTCTACTCCCTCTACCCCTCTTTCTCCCTCTCTCTCATTTCACCTTTCCCCCACTCCCTCCCCACCCCATCTTCTCTCTCTACCCCCTCTCCCTCCCTCTACCCCCTCTCCCTCCCCTCTCTTTCTCTCCCTCTCTTCATCTCTTTCTCATTTCACCTTTCCCCCACTCCCATCTTCTCTCTACCCCCTCTCCTTCACTCTCCCTCTCTCTCTCTCCCCTCTCTCCCTCTGTCTCTCCCCCTCTTCTTCACTCTCCCTCCCTCTCTACCCCCTCTCCCTCTCTCTACCCCTCTTCCTCTCTTTCTCATTTCACCTTTCCCCACTCCCTCTCCACCCCCTCTACTTCACTCACCCTTCTCCCTCTCTCTCTCTCCCCTCTCCCTCACTCTCTCCGTTAACACTTTCCTGCATGAAATATTGAAAATAGCTGGAATTTTTAATTTTTTCCCCCCATTGCTTTATTTTGTTCTGTTGCTGACTCATTAGCTTGCTAGTCTTCCACATGTCCTTCCATATCTATATATATATCTCTATCTATCTATCTAAGACTAGAAGAGAGTTTATTTTTTATTTGTTATCCATCCTCTATAGGAGATCGCCCCGCATGCGAGGGTTCGTATTTGAATATAGGTGATCCCTGGGGTGATCATGTGACTCCATGTGCGCCAGGACACTTTTGTTTTTTTCGCACTCCCAATGCATTCTGGTCCCTTTCACAGCAGGACTACACTTCCCAGAATGCACTGGGGGTGTGAGCTTGAGAGTTTGGGACGGATTCGTTGATTTAGTTATTTATATCTTAGCAGGCAGCTTATCCAGGGGACTTACAATTGTTACAAGATATCCATTATTTTTACATACAATTACCCATTTATACAGTTGGGTTTTTACTGGGATTGAACCCACGAGTTCAAAGAGTCCAGAGCCCTAACGCTCCACACTGCTACCCTATTATTATTATTATTATTATTATTTTTTTTATTATTATTATTATTATTATTATTATTATTATTATTATTATTATTATTATTATTATTATTATTATAATATTTTATTTTTTTCAGCCAGTTGTGCTTGTCACAGCTCTCAGGATGACCAGGGAACTGCAGCTGGAAGATGAGCTGCCAGACTGGGCCGCAGCCAAAGAGTTTTACCAGAAATATGAGCCCAAAGAGGTCATCGGCAGGTGAGCCAGAGAGGCGGAGCGGGACAGAGAGAACGGTCATCTCACAGGCCTGGGAATCAGACTCCCGCTGCACAGCAGTGTGATCCATTCCTGGTTTCACTAGGAGTTTAATAATCAGACACACCTGAGCTTGTTACCTAGACACACTGGGGGCTGAGCAAGCTGGTAGTAAAACCTGGAATGGATCACACTGCTGTGCAATAGGAGTCTGATTCCCAGCCCTGTGTGTGTGTGTTCTAGGGGAGTGAGCAGCGTGGTGCGCCGCTGTGTTCACAAGTACACCGGGCAGGAGTACGCGGTGAAGATAATAGAGATAACGCCAGAGAGAATGAGTCCCCAGCAGCTGGACGAGGTGAAGACCTCCACCATGAAGGAGATTGACGTGCTGAGGAAGGTGGCAGGACACGCCTCCATCAGTGAGTGACACCCCCATGCCCCGCCCCCTATACAATGAACTCCCTCAGCTTCATAGAGTCCAATGAAAGCTGCTGAATAATGTTCCCTTGTTAACATATTGAATTCCACACCCTCTATATAGAATGAACTCCCTCAGCTTCATAGAGTCCAATGAAAGCTGCTGAATAATGTTCCTTGTTAACATATTGAATTGCACACCCTCTATTTGTAGTTTCCCCAGATACTTAACTCCAAAAACTGGCTGGAAGAAATGTGACATATCAAAATCTACCCTCTATGAAACATTACTCCCTCGATTATAAGTCCGGTGAAACTTTTTTGAGCTATGATTTTTAGTTTGATTGATGACATGATGATAAATCACCCCTCTATATAGAATGATCAGCTATGAGGTTCATAGCTGCTGAATAATTTATTTAACATCTTCCAGACACCAAAACTTGAAGTTTGAATAAAATAGTCAAGAAAAAAGTGTTAAAGTGTTAGATTCAAAATCTAACATGAAATACTTGGGCTGTACTGCGATTATCGGCTTCGGTAGACTTTTGAGCTATGATTTTTAGTTTGATTGATGACGCCTTCATAAAATATCTAGATTATGTTCATATATAATTTATTTAATTCTAGGTGATGCAAAACACTGGCAAAGTGAATAAAATAGTCAAGATAAGTGTTTCATCTGCACAGAACAATTATTCAGTCAAGCAGACCAGCGTTTTGGGCTCTAGTGCCTTCATCAGCGTTACTGAAACTAAACTGAGTCAAGCAGACCAGCGTTTGGGCTGATTTTGTCTTCATCAGCGTTACTGAAACTAAACTGAGTCAAGCAGACCAGCGTTTGGGCTCGATTCCTTCATGCGTTCCTGAAACTAAACTGAGTCAAGCAGACCAGCGTTTGGGCTCTAGTGCCTTTTTTTCGTTACTGATGTTTTGTTTAAACTGAGTCAAGCAGACCAGCGTTTGGGCTCTAGTGCCCTCATCAGCATGTACAGCACAGGAACTAAACTGAGTCAAGCAGACCAGCGTTTGGGCTCCTAGTGCCTTCATTAAAAAGCGATTTATTTGAAACTAAACTGAGTCAAGCAGACCAGCGTTTGGGCTCTAGTGCCTTCATCAGGCGTTACTGAAACTAAACTGAGTCAAGCAGACCAGCGTTTGGGCTGAAGTGCCTTCATCAGGTTACTGAAACTAAACTGAGTCAAGCAGACTGGTGGGTTTGGGCTGGATTTTTGTCTCCACAGGCTCCTTTTATTTAGAGACTAATAGTGAATCTCTGAGATGTTTCATTTTTTTTCATTCATTTTTTTTGATCGATTCCTATGAATCCTCAACCTTCATATTCCTCGTGTTTGACCTGTGAGTATTTCTCCCTCGTCGTTTTTTTTCTCATGGGAATGTTTTGTTTGTATTTTCAGTTTAAATCCATTGGGTTTGGGGTTTTGGGGATTGGGGTTTGGGGATTGGGGTTTTGAGGATGGGGTTCGGGGGATCGAGGGATCGGGGTTTGGGTTTTCACTCCAGGGTTTTGGAGTTCTACTCAGCGTTTGACCTACAGCACAGGAAGCAACGTCTTATTTCACAGGGGTTTTTGTTTTTAAAACAAGCTCCATTTTGGGGTTTTGCCTTTTTGGGTTTCGATTTCAAGGAATTTTAATATTTTAGAGACATAATAATTGATCGCTGAGATCGTTCAGTTTGCTTTTGGGTTTGGATTTTTATTTAATTGACAAGGGAACAAACAATCAGGTTCAAACAGCCTCCTCTTGGGCGGGGTTGGGCTTTGGACGTTTGGGTTTGCTCATTTTTAACAGAATGGGGATCCGATCTGCAATCTTGATGATCGGGATTGTGTTTGGGGTTTGGGGTTTGGGGTTTGGAGTTTGGAGTTTGGAGTTTGGGGTTTGGGTTTGGGGTTGGGATCGGGGTTTGGGGTTTGAGGGTTTGGGGTTTGGAGGGGTTTGGGTTTGGGGTTTGGAGTTTGGAGTTTGGAGTTTGGGGATTGGGGATCGGGGTTTGGAGTTTGGGGTTTGGGGTTTGGGGTTTGGGGTTTGGGGTTTGGGGTTTGGGGTTTGGGGTTTGGGTTTGGGTTTGGGGTTTGGGGTTTGGGTTTGGGATCGGGGTTGGGTTTGGGATTGGGGTTTGGGGTTTGGGGATCGGGGATCGGGGTTTGGGGTTCGGGGTTTGGGGATTGGGGTTTGGGGTTTGGGGTTTGGGGTTTGGGGATCGGGGTTTGGGGATCGGGGTTGGGGATTGGGGTTTGGGGATTGGGGTTTGGGGATCGGGGATCGGGGTTTGGGGTTTGGGGTTTGGAGTTTGGAGTTTGGGGTTTGGGGTTTGGGGTAGGCGTGTCTCTAGACAAGGTCACTGGAGTAAATGTTAGTGGATTACAGCCCCATTAAAAGTGAAACGGTTTATAGTTAGCGTTTGGGGCCGTTGTGTTTTTTTTTGTTTTTTGTTTATTTTGTATTCTCGTCTCGTTTCTGCCGCACAGAATGAGGAGAGGGGAGCTGTTTGATTACCTGACGGAGAAAGTGACTCTGAGCGAGAAAGAGACCAGGTAACAGCTCTGTGTGTGTCTGTGTCTGTCTGTGTGTGTCTGTCTGTGTTTGTGTGTGTCTGTCTGTCTGTGTGTTTGTGTGTGTGTGTGTCTGTCTGTGTGTGTGTGTGTCTGTGTCTGTCTGTGTGTGTGTGTGTGTCTGTGTCTGTATGTGTGTCGTGTTTCTCTGTGTGTGTGTCTGTGTCTGTCTCTCTGTGTGTTTCTGTGTCTCTCTGTGTTCTCTCTCTGTGTCTGTCTGTGTCTGTGTCAGTGTGTGTTTGTCTGTGTGAGTGTGTGTGTCTCTGTGTGTGTGTCTGTGTCTCTGTGTGTTTCTGTGTCTCTCTGTGTTCTCTCTCTCTGTGTCTGTCTGTGTCTGTGTGTCAGTGTGTGTTTGTGTGTGTGTGTATGTCTCTCTGTGTCTGTGTGTGTGTCTGTCTGTCTGTCTGTATGTGTCGTGTTTCTCTGTGTGTGTGTGTGTGTCTGTGTCTCTCTGTGTGTTTCTGGGTCTCTCTGTGTTCTCTCTCTCTCTGTGTCTGTCTGTGTGTCTGTGTGTGTATGTCTCTCTGTGTGTCTCTGTGTGTGTGTGTGTGTGTGTGTGTGTGTGTGTCTCTCTGTGTGTCTCTGTGTGTGTGTGTGTGTGTGTGTGTGTGTGTGTGTGTTGTTTCCTCCCTTTGTTCGCTGAGTGGATCTTGTGAAGCTGTATGTTATGTAGTTCATCCTCATTTTTAAACGCTCCCCCCCGTCAGGAGCATGATGCACGCTCTCCTGCAGGCAGTGCTGTATCTCCACTCCCACAGCATCGTGCACAGGGACCTGAAGCCAGAGAACATCCTGCTGGACAACGAGGGAAACATCAAGCTGTCAGACTTCGGGTTCTCCTGCCAGCTGCAGCCTGGGCAGAGGCTCCGAGGTGAGGGGCAGGGGGTCGGGGGCAGGATATGGAGGGGTAGGGAAGAGGGAGTGAGAATATCAGACTGTATCACTTCAGCTTAGAGACTAGGGTAGGGGATGGAGGGGGGGAGAGGAAAGGGGGGGAGAGGATAGGAGGGGGGGAGATGAGAGGGGGGGGGGGTGAGAATATCAGACTGTATCACTTCATCTTAGAGATTAGGGTAGGGGATGGAGGAGGGGGGAGGAGAGGGGGAGGGGAGATGAGAGGAGAGGGGGGGAGTGAGAATATCAGACTGGATGACTTCATCTTAGAGACTAGGGTAGGGGGAGGGGGTAGGGGGTGATGCTTTCCTCAGTAACCCCCCCCCTCCCCTCCCCTTCCCTCCGTCTCTCAGAGCTGTGTGGGACTCCCGGCTATCTGGCTCCTGAGATCCTGCAGTGCTCCATGGACGAGACTCACCCGGGATACAGCAAGGAGGTGGACCTGTGAGTACTGTGCTCTCGCTCTCCGCGTTTCTCTCCCTCTCTCTCTCGCTCTCCGCGTCTCTCTCTGCGTCTTGCTCTCTCTCGCTCTCTCGCTCTCCGCGTCTCGCTCTCTGCGTCTCGCTCTCTCTCGCTCCTTCTCATTCTGTCACTCTTTTTGTTGTTTGAGTGTGATCATGTCTATCTAGCTGTGTGGGAGGAGTGATCATGTTCACACTGCTGGCTGTCTCTCTCACCCCATCACTCCCTCTCTCACCCCCTCACTCCCCTCCTCTCTCTCATCCCCCTCTCTCTAGCTGGGTGTGTGGGGTGATCATGTTCACTCTGCTGGCTGGCTGGCTCACTCCCCCTCTCTCTCACCCTCTCTCTCTCTAGCTGGGCTTGTGGGGTGATCATGTTCACTCTGCTGGCTGGCTGGCTGGCTGGCTCACTCCCTGTCTCTCTCACCCTCTCTCTCTAGCTGGGTGTGTGGGGTGATCATGTTCACTCTGCTGGCTGGCTGGCTCCTCCCCTCTCTCTCTCTAGCTGGGCGTGTGGGTGATCATGTTCACTCTGCTGGCTGGCTGGCTCACTCCCCTCTCTCTCTCTAGCTGGGCGTGTGGGGTGATCATGTTCACTCTGCTGGCTGGCTGGCTCACTCCCTCTCTCTCTCTCTAGCTGGGCGTGTGGGGTGATCATGTTCACTCTGCTGGCTGGCTCGCCCCCCTTCTGGCACCGGAAGCAGATGTTGATGCTGAGGATGATCATGGAGGGGCGCTACAGCCTTGACACCCCAGAATGGGACGACCGCTCCGACAACGTGAAGGACCTGGTGAGCTGGGGGGGGGAAATCAGACTCCTATTGCACAGCAGCGTCACCCATTCCAGGTTTTACTACCAGCTTGATCAGCCCCCAGTGTGTCTAGGTAACAAGCTCAGGTGTGTCTGATTATTAAACTCCTAGTGAAACCAGGACTGGATCACACTGCTGTGCAACGGGAGTCCGATTCCCATCCCTGTGATGATAACCAGCATTATTATGGCAGGGATGGGAATCAGACTCCTGTTGCACAGCAGTGTCGCCCATTCCAGGTTTACAGTGGACAGGACGGAGTCTCCAGTCCAGTTTCAATGCACTGTGTGTGACTCCTCTCCTCTCCTCTCCTCTCCTCCTCTCCCCTCCTCTCTCTCTCTCAGGTGTCTCGTCTCCTGGTGGTGGACCCGGCTCAACGCCTCAGTGCGGACCAGGCCCTCGCTCACGCCTTCTTCAGACGCTACGAGAGGGAGGAGGTTCGAACCTTCAGCCCCTACAGGAAATTCAGGGTGAGAGAACGAGGCCCGTTGGCTCCATCTTTCAATGCGCACTAGAACCCAAACGCTGGTCTGCTTGACTCGGTCTCTCTCTGTCTCTCTCTCTGTCCCAATGTGAATTGCACTAACTCCCTCTTCCCTCTCCTCTCTATCCCCCTCCCCTCTCCTCTCCACCCCTCTCCCCTCTCTCCGGCCCCTCTCCTCTCCCCCCTCTCTCCTCTCCTCCCTCCTCTCCTTTCTCTCTCCCCTCTCCCGCCCCTGTCCCCTCATCTCTCCCTTCTCCCCCTCACTCTCCCTCTCCCCTCCCTCTCCCTCCCCCCTCCTCCTCCCCTCCCCTCCCCTCTCCTCTCCCCCTCTCGCTCCTCTCTCCCTCCTCTCCTTTCTCTCCCCTCTCCCGCCCCTGTCCCCTCACCTCTCCCCCTCCCCTCCTCCTCCCCTCCTCCTCTCCTTTCTCTCTCCCTCTCCCCCCCTGTCCCTCACCTCTCCCCTCCCTCCTCTCCCTCCCCTCCTCCTCTCCTTTCTCTCTCCCCTCCCTCTGTCCCCTCATCTCTCTCTCCCCTCCCTCCTCTCTCCTCTCTCCCCTCCTCTCTCCCCCCTCCCTCTCTCCCTCCTCCCCTCCCTCTCCCCTCCTCCCTCTCCCTCTCCCTCTCCCCTCCTCCTCCTCTCCTCCTCCCCTCCTCTCTCCCTCCTCTCTCCTCTCTCCTCTCTCCTCTCTCCCCTCCTCTCTCCTCTCTCTCCCCTCCTCTCTCTCCCCTCTCCCCTCTCTCAGGTGCTGGCTCTCACAGTCCTGGCCTCGATTCGGATCTATCACAGTTACCGGGGCGCGCGGCCCCTGACGAAGGAGGTCCTGGTGCGGGACCCCTACTCCCTGAAGGGGGTGCGCAAGCTGATCGATGCCTGCGCCTTCCGAATCTACGGGCACTGGGTGAAGAAGGGGGAGAGTCAGAACCGGGCAGCGCTGTTCGAGAACAGCCCCAAAGCTGTGTTGCTGTCGCTGGGATTGGAGGAGCAGGCGAGCGCGGGGATGTTGCTGAGTGTGGAGCCCGAGGCCGGGCCGAGGGCCGGCTACTGGGGATTCTGATTTTAAAAAATATATATATATATATTTGTATTATTTTTTTTATTTTATTTTTTTCCTCTGTGTTTCGGTCAGGGGCCAGATTCTGTTTTTCAAATTCAAATTTAATTTTCAAATTCCTTTTTTTTTTAAATCAATTTCCAATTTCCCCCCCCATCCCCTTTTTAATCAATTCCAACGCCATCGTTGATCTCAAACTTGCAAATCTGCAGCATTCTGTTAAAATGAACAAACGTTTGTTTGTTTGTTTGTCAATTAAATGAAAGCAGCTGAACGATCTGTTATTAAGACTCTAAAATATCAATTCGAAGGAACTAGAAATTGATTTTAAAAAGGAATAGGAAATATCTGTGTGTGTGTGTGTGTATCTGTCTGTGTGTGTGTGGGGGTGTGTGTGCGTCTCTATCTGTCGGTGTGTGTGTGTCTGTCTCTCTGTCGGTGTGTGTGTGTGGGGGTGTCTGTCGTCTGTCTATCTGTCGGTGTGTGTGTGTCTGTCTATCTGTCGGTGTGTGTGTGTCTGTCTATCTGTCCGTGTGTGTCTCTCGGTGTGTGTGTGTGTGTGTGTGTGAGAGCTATATATTGGAAGTGTGTGTCAGTGTGTGCATGTGCGTGTGTGTGTGTGTGTGTGAGAGCTATATATTGGAAGTGTGTGTGTGCGTCTGTGTGCGTGCGTGCGTGTGCGTCTGTGTGCGCGTGTGTGTCAGTGTGTGTGTGTGTGTGTGTGTGTGTGTTTGTTGAGTGGATCTTGTGATATTCCAGGTAGTTCATCCAGAACTTGAAAAACCCTCAATCAGAAACTCTGATCAAAAAAAAAAAAAACTTAAGAAAGGCCGTGGGGTGAACGGACTGCCTACGGAACTGAATTTTAAATATCTCGGTAGGGTCAGGCTACTGTAAAACCCTCTGCAATGTGAAAACGAACCTCTCGCACAAACCGTGACTTGAATCTCGTTTATCTCGTACTGTTCATCAAGCGCACCCCTCGGTACTCTGCAGCTTGAAGAGGCGTCTGCCAAACAATCAAACTAATAATAATAATAATAACAATAACACTTGATGAATGAAAGCAGAATGACTTGGGGTGATGCTTGCCTGAATACAATGTATCATGATTGATTGATTGATTGATTATTTTTCAATATTTTTTTTTTTCATTTATGTGGATATGGACAGTAACCCTCATAATAATAATAATAATAATAATATGGGATGTCCTAATGATTTTGTTGTAGGCCAGTATATGAAAGTGAATAATGGCTACTTCTCTAAGGTATAAAAATAAATAAATATTTTAAAAAAATTAAAAAAAAATCAAAGTTGTGTTCAAAAACGATTTTGAAAGCATTTTTTGGGGGGGGGGGGGGGAAATACTGTACGGGACACAAGTCCGCAGAATAACGTAAAGTAGGGCAGAGAAACAGGGTTTGCTTGCATGCAGTACCATGTTACAAAATGACTAAAAACGGAGACAAAAAATGAGTCACGTGGTCAGCAAAGCTTTGAATATTGTTGTGCTGTGTTCATGTGTGCTCTCCCGTCAACAAAGATGTGTTTAATCAGTACCTCTGTAGAATGCTTGAATGTATGGTAACTGTGTACATGTAAAACAAAAAGGTATATATATATATGTAGATGTATATTATAATAAAGTCATTTGAGTTCACAGCGCTCTGTGTACATTTTTATTATTGTGAGTTTTACATGCATTGGGTAGCTGCTGTAGTTCTGTGCAGGGTTTTATATCAGTGTTATACAGTGCGATCCTGCCAGCATTGCCCTGGGTACAGCGAGGCTCTGCCCAGCACCCAGCAGGCAATGCCAGCGCACTAGATTACAACTTTCTATAGACACCACTGTGTTGGGTAGCTGCTGTAGTTCTGTCCAGGGTTTTATATCAGTGTTATACAGTGCGATCCTGCCAGCATTGCCCTGGGTACAGCGAGGCTCTGCCCAGCACCCAGCAGGCAATGCCAGCGCACTAGATTACAACTTTCTATAGACACCACTGTGTTGGGTAGCTGCTGTAGTTCTGTCAGGGTTTTATATCAGTGTTATACAGTGCGGTCCTGCCAGCATTGCCCTGGGTCTGCCAGCACCCAGCAGGAGCAATGCCAGCGCACTAGATTACAACTTTATATAGACACCACTGTGCGGGTAGCTGCTGTAGTTCTGTGCAGGGTTTTATATTCGAGAGGGGTGGGGAGGTGGGGGGAGGGGGAGGTGGGGAGGGGGTGAGGGAGGAGAGGGGAGAGGGGAGGTGTAGGGAGGGGGGAGGGAGGTAGGAGGAGGAGGAGGAGGAGGAGGGGGAGAGGAGGAGGAGGGGAGGAGAGGGAAGGGGGGAGGAGGAAGGAAGAGGAGGGTGTGGGGGAGGAGGGGGGAGAGGGAGGAGGAGTTTATTTCTTCTTCCCCTTGTGGCTCTTGTCTCTCTGCCCTGCGCTCCTCTCCTCTAGCTGAGCCAGCTTGCTGCTCAGGGCCTCAGCGTTCAGCCTCAGCTTCTCCTCCACGGACGCCTGCAGTCGGCTCACCTCCGCGCTGAGCTCCGATTGGATGTACTGCCTCAGCTCCGCCCTGGGGGAGGGGCCTGGGAGAGAGAGAGAGGGAGAAGGGTTTAGTCCAGTGACTCAACTCTGGCCCTCGAGATCAAATCCAGTCCAGGTTTTCACTCCCAGGCAAGTTCTAATGCAGTTAAGTGAAGCTGTTAAGAGGCAGTTTAACTCATTTTGGACCTGGTTGAAATAAAGACCAGGACTGGAATACATCTCGAGGACCGGAGTGGAGGATCACTGGAACTTTAGCCCAAGTGACACCAGAAGGCGATTTTTGAAAACTCGTAATTAGCACTTAATTGATGCAAGGCATTGAATAGAAGTAGGGCCTTGGGTTTTATTAATTTTTTTTTTTAAATAAATACATAGGTTAATTAAAATGTAAAGCGTGTTTAGCTAAATCACAACACGTGTATTTTAAGATCAGTTTACCAGCCTCTGTGTTACTCAGGATTTTGTCTTTCTTTTAAGACAAAATTTAAGAAGCTGTTAAGAAGAAATTTAAGAAGGCGGTGAGACAAACTGAAAGATCGAACTTTAAGAACAATCTGAGGAAAAGATCCTTAACTGTTTTCTTTGGAACTAAGTTTTTGTCCTGAGAAGACTTAATCATTTAAAATCTCCTTGATTTTGTAGTTTTCTCTTGATTAGAATGAAGAGACAGGCGGTTCAAATCCCGGCTCAGCCACTGACTCCCTGTGTGTGTGTGTGTGTGTGTGTGACCCTGAGCGAGTCGCTTCACCTCCTTGTGCTCCGTCCTTCGGATGAGGCGTCAAACAAACGAGCTCCTGTTGGAAGTGACTCTGCAGCAGCAGCAGCAGCAGTTGTTGATGATGCAGAGTTCACCCCCCTAGTCTCTGCAAGTCGCTTTGGATAAAAGCGTCTGCTAAATGACTCAATAATAATGATGATAATGAGGATGATGATGCTGACGAGCTTGGTGCTGCAGTACCTTGTTCTTCCACCGGGGCTGTGTCTGGGCTCTGCTCTTCTGAGCTGGGCTCTGGTGATGAAGAGGGTTTTTGCTCCTCATCCTCTGAAATACAGAACAGTCCGACACTTGCTGGTTCAGTTCAGTTCAGTTCAGCTCAGCTCAGTTATTTATAGCTCAATAGTGCAGCACTAATCCAAAGAGACAGATCCGAGTCGACCAGACTCAATAACAGATAACAAAACAGCAATAAAATCACTCAGAACACTTACTGTACAAAGAGTTTTTATTTTTTATTGTTATATATACTTACCCTGGACCACAGTCTCTTCAGACATCCCAGTATAGGACAGAGTCACATCGAGTCTCACCTGAGAGAGAGAGAGAGAGAAAGTGTGTGAGAGATTGAGACAGACAGAGAGAGAGAGAAGAAAAGTGAGGGAGAAAGAGATTGGGAGAGAGAGAAAGAGCGAAAGTGTGAGAGAAAGTAGAAAAGTCAGAGAGAAATAGAGATTGGGAGAGAGAAAGTGTGTGAGATTGAAAAACGGAGAGGGTGAGAGAGGGAGAGATTAAGACAGAGGGTGAGAGACATGGAGAGATTAAGACAGGGTGAGAGACAGGGAGAGATTAAGACAGAGAGACAGGGAGAGAGGGAGAGGGTGAGAGACGGAGAGAAACAGAGACAGACAGGGAAAGGGTGAGAGATTAAGACAGAGAGGGTGAGAGACAGGGAGAGATTAAGACAGGGAGAGGGGTGAGAGGGAGAGATTAAGACAGAGGGAGAGGGTTAGAGAGGGAGAGGGTGAGAGACGAAGAGAGACAGGGAGAGAGACAGAGGGAGAGGGTGAAAGACAGGGAGAGATTAAGACAGAGGGAGTGGGTGAGAGACGGAGAGATTAAGACAGAGGGAGAGGGTGAGAGACAGGGAGAGATTAAGACAGAGAGGGTGAGAGACAAGGAGAGATTAAGACAGAGAGAGAGGGTGTGAAGTCAGCTGACCTGCGGGGTGAACATGTATTTGTAGAGCTTGAAGTGTCTGAAGTAAGTGTTGATCACAAACTCCGCCAGCATCTTCACCTGCTCCGCACTGAACAGATCAACACTGAACGGAGGCCTCTGAGCACAGGAGAGGGTTACAATCAAATCAACTCAAAGCAGCACATACACACTGACAGACACACACACTGACAGACACACACACACAGATACACACACACAGACAGACACACACACACACATACACACGGACAGATAGACAGAGAGACAGACAGACGGGACACACACACACACACACACATGGACGGACGGACGGACTCACCCTGACGGAGTGACACAGCAGCAGTTCTGAGAAGTACTGGAAGCAGTGTTGCTCATTGGCCAGCGGGGTCTCTAGAAACAGAACAGGCCGTGGAACTCATAAACACGGTTTCAATATACCCTGTACCGCACTTCACAGCAACGTGCACAGCTCTGGACAAGAGTTTAGCATCCCCCTCTATGACGAGGAGCTGTCCAGGGCAGAGCAGGAGATCGCCGCCCTGGTGGACCAGGTCAGAATTGCGGCTGCAGTCATGTCCTAGCAATGCCTGTGGATAAAGCTGGTTCGCTTTGCTGTGCGTTAATTGAAGATACAGCAGGTATACACAAGTTACTTATAGCTCTGGACAAAAGTTTATCATCACCCCACTACATATAGAATGAACTGATTCAGCTTCATAGAGTCCAATGAAAGCTGCTGAATAATGTTCCCTTGTTAACATATTGAATTCCACACCCTCTATATAGAATGAACTCCCTCAGCTTCATAGAGTCAATGAAAGCTGCTGAATAATGTTCCTTGTTAACATATTGAATTCCACACCCTCTATATAGAATGAACTCCCTCAGCTTCATAGGGTCAATGAAAGCTGCTGAATAATATTCCCTTGTTAACATATTGAATTCCACACCCTCTATATAGAATGAACTCCCTCAGCTTCATAGAGTCCAATGAAAGCTGCTGAATAATGTTCCCTTGTTAACATATTGAATTCCACACCCTCTATATAGAATGAACTCCCTCAGCTTCATAGAGTCCAATGAAAGCTGCTGAATAATGTTCCCTTGTTAACATATTGAATTCACACCCTCTATATAGAGATGAACTGCCCTCAACTATGGAGAGGAAGTCCAATCCCTGCTCCTGCTGAATGCCCCGGATTCCTGGTAACATGACAGATTCCACTCCCCTCCAGAGCTGCTCCTGCAGAGCCTGGGTGCAGAGGAGAGAGGATGGAGAGGAGAAGGGGAGGCCGAGGGGAGGGGAGAGAGAGGAGGGGAGAGAGAGGAGAGGAGAGAGGAGATGGTGAGGGAGGGGAGAGGAATCAGAGAGGAGAGAGGAGAGGAGGGATCAGAGGCTGCTCAGGGAAGAGAGGGGAGAGAGAGGAGACTGAGGAGAGGGGAGAGGAGAGGGAGAGAGGGGAAAGGAGAGGAAGGAGAGGAGGGGAGGAGGGGAGGAGGAGAGGGAGAGAGGAGGGAGGAGAGAGGAGGAGGAGGACAGAGCAGGGGAGGGAGAGGGGAGGCAGGGAGAGAGGGGAGAGGAGGAGAGAGAGAGAGAGGAGGAGAAGGGAGAAGGGAGAGGAGAGAGGAGAGGAGGGAGAGGGAGGAGAGGGTAGGGGAGGGAGAGGGGAGAGGAGAGAGAGGAGAAGGCAGGGGTGAGATGGGGATTATAAGTAAACAATGGTTTGCTTGTCTGTTTGATTTAAATCTCCGGTTCCTTTATAAACAGAACAGCTGTCATTAAGAGTTAAGGATTTAGAATACGAATCTGCATCATGCACTCGACAGACACACACACAGAGACACACAGACAGACAGACACACAGAGACACACAGACACAGACAGACAGACACACAGAGAGACACACAGCCAGACACACAGACAGACAGACACACACACACACAGACAGACACACAGACAAACAGACACAGACAATATATTTTAATTCATTTCTCACTCTCTCAGCTGATCTGCAGTTTTTGCTTCTTCAATGAGATCCATAGCACTGAAGGAGAGATCGGCCCTGGAACGAAAATAAAACAGGGATGGGAATCAGACTCCCGCTGCACAGCAGTGTGATCCATTCCCTGGTTTCGCTAGGAGTTTAATAATCAGACACACCTGAGCTTGTTACCTAGACACACTGGGGGCTGATCAAGCTGGTAGTAAAACCTGGAATGGGTGACACTGCTGTGCAACAGGAGTCTGATTCCCATCCCTGCAACTGATATTTGTTATGGATACAGAAACGAGCTCCTGTTGGAAGTGACTCTGCAGCAGCAGCAGCAGCAGCAGTTGTTGATGATGCAGAGTTCACCCTCTAGTCTCTGTGAGTCGCTTTGGAGAAAAGCGTCTGCTAAATGACTCGTTAATAATAATAATAATAATAATAATAATAATAATAATAATAATAATAATAATTATTATTATTAATGAGGTCAAACGTGGGCTGGGTGTTTTAATCGAGTCCGTGATACTCACCAAATCATCACCTTTGCTTTCCATGGCCTTGGCTGCAACAGAGTTTGAAAAAATACTAATAATTGGATTACAAATTATTAAACTCGGGTATCAAGCGAGACGTTTACGTTACGCTGGGCCACGCCCGGCTGGTAAAATACAATTTCTTGAGAAATAATAATAATAATAATAATAATAATAATAATAATAATAATAATAATAATAATAATAATAATAATAATTAATTTGACAATATGTCCTACTACATAGAAAATATAATTACCTCGTATTTATTTGTCTGCAAACTGCTAAGTTCTGTCGTGTTGTGCGCGAATTGAATTGGACAGACAAACCCGGCTGAATTCAAAGGTTTTATATTAACTTTGAGTTTTTCGTTTCGACGTTAAAATGTTTTGTTATTACTAGAATGTATCGGCTTAACTAACAACACATACCGGCGCATGAATAAAACAATTACAATAATTGGACTTACCATAATAAGCTGACTTTGAGCCATATTTATTTATTTTTATTTCTTTATTTATTTATTTATTTCTTTATTTCTGTTTTGTTTTTTTACAAACAACATTAACAGATATGAATATCTAATAAGAATTATTCCGCCGTCTTTTTTAAATGATATAATTATTTATAACTCGAATCTCCAGCGCGAACGCCGCCCAGTGTCGGCATCTCCATAGCAACTCCGACCGCGATAACACCGGTCTCCATGGCGACAGCCACATCCGCCGGCCGCCTTGGTTACGGGTCCCGCCCCTGAACTTCCGGAGCTCCGCCGTTCACATCCGGGCGTGTTGCTTCCTCTTCGCCGTGGTTGTTTTGAGTTGTCTCTGAAGGTTTGTAATTTGACTTTTTATTTCATTAAAAAAGGAAAAAAAAGCTACAAAAGTCAAAAATTCCTTCCAGTTTGTTGAATTAAGACTCTTAACCGTGTTAATAAACCCGGGTTGTGTTGTCCGGGCCGAGTTTGGTCAGCTTTTCGAGGGTAATTTTGCAAGGAAACCCCGAATTGTATAATAATGTTGGAATCGTACATACACGATTCTGCCCGGATATTTACCAACATATCTGCGCAAAACCAGCTTGTATTGATTATAAACAGCAATGTTTTCCAGCAGCAAATCCCAAACCACGTCTTTAGACTCCTTTCAGTTTAGTTTTGACGATACATTTAAAAGAACAGTCGACGGGAAGGGACACATCAATGGAAACCGTGTCAAAACAACTCTACACAGAATCCTTTTTCAGTTATAACCTGTTATAATCGCAGAAAGCAAAACCAGAATTTGCATTATAATCGGCAGTGATGCAAAATATTTGAAGTTACATTTGTTTTTGTCTGCTATTATTATTATTATTATTAATAATATTATTATTATTATTATTATTTATTAGCAAATGAGCAGTTATTAGGTACAGTAAGATCACTAGGAAAATAAGATAAAATAACAGCAAAATAATTATATTTAATTATATTTCAGTGCGAGTTCGACTGAGAGCGGTTCAAAATTATAGTCAAAAATCTTTGCGCTGTATTCTGCTACTCCTGTCCATCAGAATTATATTTTCTGTATCTTGTACTTGATTTTACGCTTATAGGTATCCGTATTGACTTTTTTTTGATGATTGCTATCGTTTGAAATCGTTCTTATGCTTTTAGTGGAAATTTCTCTTCTAAGCAGATATTTTAACTGCTCTCAGTCGAACTCGCTGTTAAATTTTATTATTTACTTTTATTTATTTTTGTTGTTTGAATTTGATCTTAATTTCTACTGGTTTTACTGAACTTTATAACTGCTCTGATCTGTAAAGTGATATTTTATAACGTGATATCTTGTAACAATTGTAAGTCACCTGGATAAGGGCGTCTGCCAAGAAATACTTAATAATAATAATGATAATAATAATAATAATAATAATAATACCAATAATAATAATCCTGGTTATCATCACAGGGATGGGAATCAGACTCCCGTTGCACAGCAGTGTGATCCAGTCCTGGTTTCACTAGGAGTTTAATAATCAGACACACCTGAGCTTGTTACCTAGACACACTGGGGGCTGATCAAGCTGGTAGTAAAACCTGGAATGGATCACACTGCTGTGCAATAGGAGTCTGATTCCCTTCCCTGCAATAATAATGTTGGTTATCCTCACAGGGATGGGAATCAGACTCCCGCTGCACAGCAGTGTGATCCAGTCCTGGTTTCACTAGGAGTTTAATAATCAGACACACCTGAGCTTGTTACCCAGACACACTGGGGGCTGATCAAGCTGGTAGTAAAACCTGGAATGGACGATGCTGCTGTGCAATAGGAGTCTGATTCCCATCCCTGATACAGACGGGGGTGGGGGAACTCTGTTTAGAAATCAGAGCTGTACGATTAGACCTGTATATGTGCAAACGGCTAATGTTTCCAGCTGCTTGCCTACCTGTTTTCTCCTCGGCAGGAGTCCGAGCAGGTGTCTGGCTGTGATAGTCCACTTATGAGAGAGAGATAGAGAAAGCGCGAGGAGAGAAAATTGTGAAGCGAGTCTGCCGAGAAGCGAAAGAGCTGCCTGCCGTGCCACTCCGGGCCCCAGGTGGCAGCAGCGAGACCATGTCGGCGGTGGGGGCGGGAAAGAGGGCCTCGCAGGGGGGGGACAGCCCCTCCGGCCCCCCGGAGAAGAAAGGGAAGAGAGAGGAGAAGAGCACCACCACCCTCATCGAGCCCATCAGCCTGGGCAGGGTCTGCTCCACTGTGAGTCTCGCTCGGTGTGGCCAGCTGGGTCTGCGCTAGTCTGGGCTGGCAGTGGAAGCCCGCGTATCTCTCTCTCTCTGTCTGATAGCAGTGTGGCTCACTGTGTGTGCTTGAGTCTCTCTTGTCTGGATCTCTCTTTCTTTCTCTCTCTCTCTCTGGCTTTGTAAAGCTGTAGATGAGGATTTCAATGCTGTTTCCTCGCTCTCTCATAGCAGTATGCATCACTGCACATGTTTGAGTCTCTCTTTCTGTATCTCTATCTCTGTCTGATATCAGTGTGCATCATTTTTCTTGTTTGAGTCTCTCACTCACTGTGTGTGTCTCTCTCTCTCTCTCCCTCCCTCTCTCTCTCCCTCCCTCCCTCCCTCCTCCCTCCCTCCTCCTCTCCCTCCCTCCCTCCCTCCCTCCCTCCCTCTCCTCCCTCCTCCCTCTGTTCCTTTCTCTCTCTCTCCCTCTTTCATTTTGTCCCTCTCTCTCTCTCTCCTCTTGTTTCATTCTGTGTCTCTCTCTCCCCTCCTCTCCTCTCTCCCCTCCCTCCCTCTTTGTTTTGTCTCTCTCTCCCTGTGTTTGTCTCTCTCTGTTTCTCTCCCTCTTTCTGTTTGTCTCTGTTTCTCTCCCCTCTGTTTGTCTCTCTGTTTCTCTCCCTCTTTCTGTTCATCTCTCTGTTTCTCTCCCTCTTTCTGTTTGTCTCTCTCTCTCTCCCTCTTTCTGTTTCTCTCTCCGTCTCTGTTTTGCTCCCTCTTTCTGTTTGTCTATCTCTCTGTCTCTGTTTCGCTCCCTCTTTCTGTTTGTCTATCTGTCTCTGTTTTTCTCCCTCTTTCTGTTTGTCTCTCTCTCTCTGTTGCTGTTTGACTCTGTGTCCCTCTCTCCCCCTCCCTCTCCTCTTCCTCCTTCCCTCTCCCTCTCTCTCTCTCTGTCTCTCTCTCTCACTGTCTCTCTGTGCCTCTTTGCTGCCCCCCGCAGGAGGAGATGGACCTGAAGGTGCTGCAGTTCAAAAACAAGAAGCTGGCGGAGAGACTGGAGCAGAGGCAGGCCATCGGGGCCGGCTGAGAGAGGATGAGAGGAGACTGGAGAAGAGGCAGGCGACCGACGACGCGACCCTGCTCATAGTGAACCGATACTGGAGCCAGGTGAGAGGAGTGGGGGTAGAGGAGGAGGAGGAGGGAGAACAGCTACTCTGTTCATAGTGACCTCATACTGGAGCTGGGGAGGAGAGTGAAGAGGCTCACTGGACTCTTCTGACCTCAGCGCCTCGTCACTGGATCCTCAGCTGATGCGCTATCCTTGCACGATTGCACTGCTAATCTGTCACTGTAGATCTAACTCGCTGTGATCCTAACTCGCTGCATCCTAGCTCATATTGTATTCTAGTTAGGATTGATTTGCTCTCTCTCTCTCTCTCTCTCTCTCTCTCTCTCTCTCTCTGCCTTGAAGCTGGATGAGAATGTGCAGATTCTGCTCCAGAGATACGACCCCGAGCTGCCCCCAGCCCCTGCCCCAGCGGAGGTGAAGCCAGCGGGGGAGGCTGGAGCTCCAGCCCCAGGCTTCAGGGGAGGAGCAGGCTGAGCTCGAGGAAGGTGGAGAGGATGCTGGAGGTACGTGGAGAGACACAGAGTCTGGGATTACTGAAGAAAACAGAGCCAGTGTGTTTTGAATTGATGTTGTGTTTTTTTTTTTTTTTTTTAACAAAAATAAAATCTCTCCTCCCTTTTTCTCCTACTGTCCTTTCTCTCGCTTCTTCCCTTACTCTCTTTCCTCTTTGCTCGCCACTCTCCTCATCCCTCTCTCCTCTCCTTTCCCTTTCTCTCCTCTTTCCATCGCCCCTCCCCTTTCTCCTCCTCCTCCTCTCTCTCCCCATCTCTCCATCTCTGTCCTATCCCTTCCCTCTCCCCTCTTCCCCTCTCCTCCCACTGTCTCCCTCTCTCTCCTCCCCTTGCCCTCTCCCCTCTCCCTCCTCCTCCTCTCTCTCCCCATCTCTCCACCTCTCTCCTATCCCTTCTGTCTTCCTCTCTCCTCCCACTGTCTCTCTCTCCTCCCCCCTTGCCCTCTCTCCCCTCTCCTCCTCCTCTCTCTCCCCATCTCTCCACCTCTCTCCTATCCCTTCCCTCTTCCTCTCTCCTCCCACTGTCTCCCTCTCTCTCCTCCCCTTGCCCTCTCCTCCTCCTCCTCCTTCTCTCCCCCTCTCTCTCTCCCTTCCCTCTCCTCCTATCCCTGTCTCCCTTCCTCCCCCCTCTCCTCCCCCCTGTCTCTCCCTCCCTCCCCTCCTCTCCTCCCCCCTCCAAATTATCCCTTCCCTCCTCTCTCCCCTGTCTCCCCTCTCTCCTCCCCCTCTCCCTCTCTCTCCTCCATCTCCACCTCTCTCCTATCCTTCCCTCTTCCTCTCTCCCACTGTCTCCCTCTCTCCTCTCTCCCTCTCCTTCTCTCCCTTCTCCCTTCTCCTCCTCCTCCTCTCTCCCCATCTCCACCTCTCTCCTATCCCTTCCCTCTTCCTCTCTCCTCCCACTGTCTCCCTCTCTCTCTCCTCCCCTTTGTCTCTCCCTCCCTCTCCTCCTCCTCTCTCCCCATCTCTCCCCATCTCTATCCTTCCTCTTCCTATCTGTCCTTCCCCCTTCCTCTCTCCTCCCTCTTGTCTCTCCCCATCTCCCCTCTCTCTATCCCTTCCTCTTCCCCTTTCCTGTCTCCTCTCTCTCCCCCTTCCCTCTCCTCTCCTCTCCCCTCCTCCTCCTCCCCATCTCTCCACCTATCTCCTATCCCTTCCCTCTTCCTCTCTCCCACTGTCTCCCTCTCTCTCCTCCCCCCTTGCCTCTCCCCTCTCCCTCCTTCTCCTCTCTCTCCCCATCTCTCCACCTCTCTCCTATCCCTTCCCTCTTCCTCTCTCCTCCCACTGTCTCCCTCTCTCTCCTCCCCTTGCCCTCTCCCTTCTCCTCCTCCTCCTCTCTCCCCATCTCTCCACCTCTCTCCTATCCCTTCCCTCTTCCTCTCTCCCACTGTCTCCCTCTCTCTCCTCCCCCCTTCACCCCTCTCCTCCTCTCTCTCCCCATCCTCCACCTCTCTCCCCATCCCTTCCTCTCCCCTCTCCTCCTGTCTCCCTCTCTCCTCCCTTGCCCTCTCCCTCTCCCTCCTTCTCCTCTCTCCCCCATCCCACCTCTCTCCTATCCCTCTCTTCCCTCTCCCACTGTCCCTCTCCCTCCCCCCTTGCCCCCTCCTCCTCCTCTCTCTCTCCCCATCTCTCCACCTCTCTCCTATCCCTTCCCTCTTCCTCTCTCCCACTGTCTCCCTCTCTCTCCTCCCCCTTGCCCTCTCACCCCTCTCCTCCTCTCTCTCCCCATCTCCACCTCCTCCATCCCTTCCCTCCTCTCTCCTCCCATCTCTCCTCTCTCTCCTCCCCCCCTCCCTCTCCCCCTCTCCCTCCTTCTCCTCTCTCCCCATCTCTCCACCTCTCTCCTATCCCTTCCCTCTTCCTCTCTCCTCCCACTGTCTCCCTCTCTCCTCCCCCCCTTGCCCTCTCCTCTCCTCCCTCCTTCCTCTCTCCCCATCTCTCACCTCTCTCCTATCCTTCTTCTCTTTCTCCTCCCCCCTCTCTCCCCTCCCCCCTTGCCTCCCTCTCCTCTCCCTCTCTCTCTCATAGCGCTCCCCTCCTCCCCCCCGGTCCCCGCTGATCTCCCTGAGCCCGCTCTCTCGTTCCTGGCCACGCTGGCCAGCAGCAGCAGTGAGGAGATTGAGTTGCAGCTGCAGGACCGGATGGGCTTCTCCAAGCGTGCCGTGTCCCACATCGTCCGGGTGTTCGAGAGACTGCACCACAGGATCGAGGGGCTGTGCGAGAGGGTGCGCTGTGCAGGTAAATACAATGTTATATAACACAATACAATACAGAATATAATACTGTACCAGAGCACTGGGGGGGTGTGTGTGTGTGTGTGTGTGAGAGAGATGGTTTGTGTGTGTGTGTGTGTGAGAGAGAGAGAGAGGGTGCGAGAGAGAATTTACAATACACTGCAGCACAATACAGTATAAAACACTACACTACACTACACACCACTCCCTATACCCTACACAATACACACTTCCAAGTGAACACACAAGCACAGAATCGCCCTACACCCTCCTTCCTAGGTAGAGTGGTTACGATGGGAATCAGACTCCTATTGCACAGCAGTGTCACCCATTCCAGGTTTTACTACCAGCTTGATCAGCCCCCAGTGTGTCTAGGTAACAAGCTCAGGTGTGTCTGATTATTAAACTCCTAGTGAAACCAGGACTGGATCACACTGCTGTGCAACAAGTCTGATTCCCATCCTGTGATGATAACCAGCATTATTATTACAGGGATGGGAATCGAACTCTATTGCACAGCAGTGTGCCCATTCCAGGTTTTACTACCAGCTTGATCAGCCCCAGTGTGTGTAGCTAACAAGCTCAGGTGTGTCTTATTATTAAACATAAGAAACAGCAGTGTGGAGTAGTGGTTAGGGCTCTGGACTCTTGACCGGAGGGTTGTGGGTTCAATCCCAGGTGGGGGGGACACTGCTGCTGTACCCTTGAGCAAGGTACTTTACCTAGATTGCTCCAGTAAAAACCCAACTGTATAAATGGGTAATTCTATGTAAGAAAAATAATGTGATATCTTGTAACAATTGTAAGTCGCCCTGGATAAGGGCGTCTGCTAAGAAATAAATAATAATAATAAACTTGTAGCGAAACCAGGGAATGGATCACACTGCTGTGCAGTCTTGTTTCCTTGTTGAGCGTGCTCATTGAGTCTCGTCTCATGTCCAGCAAACCAGGACGACGCTGGGACGGAGGCGCTGTCTCTAAATCGAGAGCTCTGTGAAGAGAACCACCGGCTGCAGGACCTGGCTACGCAGCTGCAGGAAAAACACCACAAGATGTCCCTGGAGGTGAGGAGCATGGTGCCACGGGGAGGTTACACTGCAGCTCCGGGGAAAGGTTTTGCATCGCCTAGAATTTTTGGATTGAGACATAATTAAAAAAAAAAATAAAAATAATAATAATTATATGAACATAATTGAGTTAACATTTATGTAATCAAAAGAAACTACAAAACTGATATTGTAAAAAAAAAAAAAAAAAAGTCTATACGGAAGCCATAAATACAGCAGTATTTCATGTTGAGTACGTTTTTTCAGTTTTTTATTAAGTTTGGGAAACCCCCAAAGCTGGGTGTGAATTCAATATGTTAACAAGGGAACATTTTCATTGGACTCTATGAAGTTTTTCTATATAAGTGGAATTCAATATGGTAACAAAACATTCTTTCATTGGACTCTATGAAGCTGAGTGAGTTCATTCTATATGGGTGTGGAATTCAATATGTTAACAAGGAACATTATTTATTGGACTCTATGAAGCTGAGGGAGTTCATTCTATATTGGAATTCAATATGTTAACAAAGGGAACATTATTCAGCAGCTTTCATTGGACTCTATGAAGCTGAGGGAGTTCATTCTATATAGAGGGGTGGAATTCAATATGTTAACAAGGAACATTATTCAGCAGCTTTCATTGGACTCTATGAAGCTGAGGAGTTCATTCTATATAGGGGGTGGAATTCAATATGTTAACAAGGGAACATTATTCAGCAGCTTTCATTGGACTCTATGAAGCTGGGGAGTTCATTCTATATAGAGGGGTGGAATTCAATATGTTAACAAGGGAACATTATTCAGCAGCTTTCATTGGACTCTATGAAGCTGAGGGAGTTCATTCTATATAGAGGTGTGGAATTCAATATGTTAACAAGGGAACATTATTCAACAGCTTTCATTGGACTCTATGAAGCTGAGTGAGTTCATTCTATATAGAGGTGTGTAATTCAATATGTTAACAAG